>LS487873.1:588565-602521 GCA_900490705.1 Pristionchus arcanus
AAGGCTCAGTGCTTCTTAGATCCTAGTGCTTAGTGCCTAGTATTTTTGTTCCTAGTGCTTAGTTTTTGTGAAAAAAACAACAAAAATCGAAGAATGTGAATGAAGACCATTCGTCAACAAATCAATTAGTCCAGAATGAGATTATGTCTCTCGTCTCTCCCTTGTCTCTCGTCGATTTACATCCAATCAATTTACATCCAATTTATCCCTATATAAGCTTTCGATTTCACTTCTCTGGTTCAGTCCATCGCTCTCCAATCTGAGGAGAGGGAGGGGAGCATTCGCCCCCGCGGACTGGGTCTCCTCTGAGGAGGAGACCGCGCTCTCCTCACTGGAGGAGAGCAAAATGAGAGGGAGGGAGAAGTGGAATAGGGGGAGACCCCCCCCAACAGCACAAGCGCCGCCTGTTCATATTGTTTACTTTTCTTCGCTGTTTGCTGATCATTTTGGTTCATTCATTTACAACGGCGTATTGCCTCCCATGATTGCCATCCTATCCTCATTTAACACATTTTCACTCTTCTTTTTTCCTTCAAGATTAATCCCTTATTTCTGTTATGCCGCTATTTTACTGAATGCCACTTGGTTGACTGACATTAGGAATACGTGCAATAGACATTTCACACATTTCACTGGCCTGTGGAAATGGAAATGGAGAATATTCGGATATTCGTTTCATGATCTCGGATGTCTAACTTGATAATTTCGTGTAGTAATATTAAATAAAATTCAGGTGGAGAAGCAATGCAGACTACTTTTCTTTGTCTCCCGAACGAAATCCTGACTAAATTCTTCGAGAATCTGAGCATGACCGATCGCCAAAGCTTGTCGTCTATCAACAATCGTTTGTGTAAAATCGAAAAAAGGACGGGGCATCGCAGATTCGACATCGTTGATTGTAGTAACGTATGTTTAAATCCAATTTTTTTCGTATTGTCATGTCTAAAATATGGCCAATTGAAAATTGTTTTCGATAAATAGGGCCATATTCAGTGTATATTTCAGATCTTCATAATTGCATACTTCGCTTCTGGAAGAAAAACGTTCTCAAGTGCCAATCCTACGCTCGATGTAGAGGCATTTTTCAGCCGTGCTTCAACTCGAGTTTTGAAAATTTCAGTTAGTTTTGATATTCTTTGTGTTTTATATGAAAATAAATTAATAGACTCCACTATCAGGGTCCAATGGACGATGAATCTGAAATGATGCTGTTCGCTTTCTCGAGGACTATTACTTTCAAGAAGTTGGATTTACATATCACAGATGAGCTGTCATGCGGGCAAGTTCTACATATTTTAAAATAAAGAAATAATTTAAAAATTGAAAGATATTTAGAATAGTTCATAAGCTGATTCGACAGCGTCAAAGCATAGACCTTTTGTTCATTAACTTCAAGGAAGACCTAATCTATCTCGAATGCGCTAAAAATCTCTGGATGAATCTTCCACTAATGAAAAGTTGCCAAATCTTTCCAGCAATTTTGTCGATACAGGTTTGATCTCATGCAAAACAGTGAAATCGTTAAATATACCTTTTAGAATAATCAACAATCAATACTCGATGATGATGCTTTCCTGCATCTCATCAGATCTTGCTCTAAACGTCTCAGCCTAAGTTGGTTCCCAACGAGATTGACTACGTCCGGAATAGCGAAAGCTTTTGAGGTAATTTCGTGTTAAGATTCCTCTAAAATTCTGAGCACAAGAAAAGTTTTGGCCTTCTAGATAAAAAATATAAAAGTATGCAAAAATAAAAAGTCCTATAGTGATCTAAATATGAGCCCCTGTCTCATCATTACTCAAGCTCTTTCGAGACAGCGTTTAAAATGAAGAGGCCCTAGCTTATATTTCGAGCTCTACCAACCTCTCTGGGACTTTGTGAGCCTTTTAATCTTCACTTCTCTCAGGTGGTCTGCAATAGTCGGCCCAATCTATCAGTAACAATGCACATGCAAATGGATCAATTCGATCCTTTCTTTCGGTCTCTGGCCGCGGATCCGAGATACGAAGCTAAATTTGGAGTCGCTAAGCATATCGATTCGGGCGCTACACTGGAATGCGATAATTCGAAAATTTACCGAATGCGCGAAATCACAATGCGTGGAAGTGAAATTCCTATTCGCTAAGCACTACTCTACACGCTTCTATTTTTGCACTGTTCACGCAAGTAAAACCAGGACACCTATCAGTCTATCAATATTATCTAACTGAAATCATCTGACTTTTTTTGTATCACTTCAATTTTTGTGTTTATTACTATTTTTTGAATGTTTCGATTGTTTGAACATTACTTTCGCTATTCTCAATCCGCCAAGTCATGATGAATTGTGTTTGCATCTGTCTAAATTCGAGCTCGATGCTATACGATTCCCAGTACATTCCTAGCGTTTCATTGGATGCCCGTAATTGCACTTCTCACATCGCTTCTTCTGCTCGGATGAGCGTGACGATCGAGGAATCGTATTATTATCCTTGGAATTTCACGAAGATGCGAATTCTCAAATTATCATAGGCATTCAAAAGGCGAGAGATATTTCGAAATGCGCTCGACCGAGGCGTACGTATTATTATCCTCGAGATTCGATGAAAGGAGAAGCTACAATTATCAAACACGAAAAGGATTATGAAATCCGGATTGAGATTATTCCTCGCTCATCTCGTACAAATCGATAAGCAAAGTCCCATTTCATTCCCGAAAGAAGCGAAGGTTCAATTATCTACGCAGGAAAAATAATTAGAGGTGCCTATGCAGGGCAATCCTTAGAAAATGGAGTATTTGAAAAACACATAATTTAATGCTAGCTTCTAACTATATTCCTCATAATTTCCTTCCCGAAATGTAAAAAGAAATCTTGAGAAGTGCGATATCTGAAGCATCAAATTATCATGTCAAGTGCAACTGGCATTTAGATTCAGTAGGCTCCAGCCAAGGAAATTGCACTATTTCCTCACTATTTCTATTCATATTGCATGCTCTTTCAATCTCGCAACTCCTTTTCGATGTATTATCCATCTTGAAGTACGATATAGCAAGCATCTAATTATCATGTAAAGTGCGTCTGAGATTTAGTAGGCTCAAGCCAAGGAAGTTGCACTATTTCATCACTATTTCTAATCGTAATATTTCCCCTTTCAATCTTACAACTCCTCTATGGTGTATCGAACTTCTGGAGTACGATATTACATTCATCTAATTATCATGAAAAGTACATCTGACATTTTTAAGATTCAGTAGGCTCAAGCAAAGGAAATTGCACTATTTCCTCACCTCATCTCATTCAATCACAGAAGTTCAATCTCTCGGAAGTAGGCAATAGCTAATGCTCTCGTTTCTCCATTTTGCATTATCTCTCGACAGTCAGAGAGACGACTGAGCAATGCGAAATGAGACAGACAGATCATCCATTAAGTAAGAAGTATCGCCGAGTAATGGCTCGCCCGATGCCAACTCGTTAATCAGACAGAGCGAGAGAGTATGGGAAATGAAGAGAGCCAGACATTGGCTCGTACTCACAATTCTCAGAGAGAAGGCAACGTCTCATTACCATAGTAAAAAAAAGTAAAGTACTGAGTCGGTACTAACGCGTAACGCGTCGTCGACTACCCCACGTCTGCACTGCAACTGGGGCCTAACCCGTGAGAACAGTGGCCTGTTGCTACAGACTAACCGGCGTGTTGTGTGCACGCTAGCGGGGAATTTGGATCGTGTTTACTAGGCACTACCAGCATTTCTTAACCCCCTTGGTTGGGTGGAACTGCAGGCGCGGGGGGTCGAACTCGTGACCTTTCGATTCGCATTCTAGCACACAACCACTGCGCTAGTCTTCCAGGAAAAGTCTTGGATTGAGTTGCCCTGTACTATTACGACAGAGATAATAGAAAAAAAATGTATCAAAAAAGAGTGTTCACAAAATCCAACGGTATCAGCGGCTATTCAAAAGACTACTTTCAAATGTTGAAGGATTCATTTTCCACCGAAAATATTTGAAAAAAATACTTCTTCTATCGTAATAAAGTACGAAGCCACTTTTAATTAAAGGCGAGCTTCATTGTTTGCGCTTCTTTACTAAAATCGCTACTGAAAAAGCGAAATTAGATGAAACGTTTTCCACTTTTCATTAGATAGGAATGGCCTTGCAAGGAAGAGTCTATTCATTTCACCCACACCTTTCCTTACCCAGTCTAACCTGAGTGCACAACCAAGTGTGGGCATCTCCTAATGACTTTATATTTATTCTGGCCAGAGGGGTGATCGATTTGGCGAAACGAGGAAACCTTTCTCATTTCTCATCCCTTCTCAAAGAAAGAAGAGCCTCATTATCATTTCACTCTCTTCCTCTCCCTCTCCCGCTGACCTCACTGCTCCCCTCAAGGTCTCTATTGTCAGTACCATCTGGCTTCATCCCTCTCCTCCCCCTTCTCCTCCTCCCTCTCCCCAGAAAGATAGAAGGTAGGAAGGACACTCCATTTCCCATGCTCTCTATCTGGCAATACAAGGCGAGCGACCATGCCAAATTATGAGTGTCAAACAGTAGGAGTTGTCTCTCCACTTCTCACTATCCCTCGCTAGTCAAGCAGGTTTAGAGAGCATGGAACTTGACGAGACCGATACAGAAGGAGTCTTCGCTCCACTCCTCACACTTACTCACTGGACACACAGAGTCATAGAACATGCAGAAGCGAGAGAGCCAACCAGAAGGAGCTCCCTCCCCCAAAGTGGGCGGAGTCACCGCCTCGCCTCAAGGCTCCCTCGCATCGATCCCTTCCCACTGCACTGGAAGGAGCGCCCGGCGGGAGGCCGGCTTTTCCCCGGCGGAGCCGGGCCAAAGCCCGGCCTTTGGCCCCGGCCCTCCCCGCTAATTGGGCCCGGACAACGGAGTGGAAGGACCAGAGGAAGGGGTAAGTGGTTTTCTTCTGACTGACTTCCTCCCTTTCATCTCCAAGCTGCTATACGCTGTTCTTTGCTCATGAAAGCGGGCCTTGCAGGCTCATTCTTTCATCTTTTCTTCCATTTTCTCCTCAAAAGTGATATTTTAGGCGGTTCAGCGGCTCGGCGAGAACGGCATTTGTTGAGAAAGACAGCAGAACGTGAGCCACGAGCCGTATTTCGTCGGGAAGACTCGAGAAATCGGTAAGTTTCTTCTTCTGTTAGGATGGCCGGCCTCTCTCAATTTCACAGACTCTTTCGCATCTCTAATTGACGAGAAATCATTGTGAAATGACTCTTTTTGCCTAGTTTTCCCAATAGTTGCATCGAGTCGGTTGAGACTTTTCTTGAGTTTCATTCCATTCCGAAATTGAGCTCGGATATGCTTCATCTCTTCTACTTCTCTTTCTTGCCTCCATTTTAACAATATTTCCCTCCCACGGGTCGAACAAAAACATATCATTACTTTTCGTTCCTCTTCCCTCCCGTAATCCTAGCAACACCATCTCGTGATGTCATCAAAATACCTTCTCTTTCTCCGACTTTCTCGTGTTTTTTTACATGATCTCTACTCATTTCTCTCTCTTACTAGAGGTTGCATGTTTCTTCTACCTCCGTAATAGAGTAACGTTGTTGTCTCTTCATTTTGCCTTATCTCTCGTCGGTCAGAGAATTGAGAGTGAGAGAGAGAGCATTGTGTACTGAGAGAGACAGACGATCCCGTAATATCATGGGCACCCTGTATCCATGGTGACCCCGCATCGATTTCGTCAGAGGGATGGGCGAAAAAGACCATTCCGCTGATGTTGCCCCGGGAAACAAGCTGGAGGCTGGATTAGAGAGGGATAGGAAGAGAGTCCTTGCTCGGGGAACTTACGACAAGCTGGGAAGGAAAAAGTGGCCATCCTTGTCTTTTGTTGATGGCAAGTCCACATACAGTACGTGCTAATCGCCTTGCCCATATGCTAGCGCCGCACAACGCCGCGTGCCGCGGCTTGCGCGGCTGTGTTTTTCAGACAGGCTGTAATTTTTTTCGTAATTTTTGATGCTGTTTTTGAATTCCTCGTGCAATTTCGCATCGGATAGAATATTTAAATATTTAAAAATCATTCAGTAAATATTTTAATCAAAGCATCAACTCGCACAATTCAATTTGATATTTACACAAAAACACACCAAATGCGATTGCGAATTGACTTTTAGGGTACGGTATTTCTCCTATGGATATTTTGATTAAAATATTTACTGAATGATTTTAAAATATTTAAATATTCTATCCTATGCAAAATTCGACGAGGAATTCAAAAACCGCATAAAAAATTGCGAAAAAAATTACAATATATCTGAAAAACACAGCCGCGCAAGCCGCGGCACGCGGCGTTGTGCGGCGCTAGCATATGGGCAAGGCGATTAGCACGTACTGTAAAGCCTTGGGATGATAATTCGAAAGTAAACGCCTGTAAAGTATTTGGGAGGAGAAGGGGACATTGAAGAGGCCACATACACTAAAGGCGCTGTCTATTTTCGTTTCCTCTCAAGACTGGACAGAAATTGCACGCAGAGTCAATAAAGGAGACCTTTGTTTGCCATTTTACCGCCAAATAAAGCCCCTCTTCCTTCCTTCATTCCTCTCCTTCGCTAAGCCCAACTATCGCATCTGGCACTTTTTTCTATTACCTTATCCAAAGGTCAAGCAAATGGGGCAGCTAAACAGCTCTATTTGGGCTGAGATGGGAAGGGGGAGAGGCATGACCATTACTTCGAAAGAGTGTCTCCCCTCCTCCTCATCTCATACCTTCTCGCACCTTTTCCCCTCTACCTATCATGTCGGTTTTTCCTATTGATTTATTCATCCCATCTTCCCACCTATTGGTCTTAGATATAGGATACAAACGAGACCTGTCTCATCCCATCCCCATATTCGCCTAATGATAACCTTTTGCCTTTGGAAAAAAACATTAAAAGGCATCTCATTCCTCCCACGCACCTTTCTGTCCGCCATCCGCTCGTAAAAATGGCGCCTCTAGCCACCTAAAATTGGCCATTATGAGAATCTCCTCACCATTTAACCTTCTAACACCTTCCCTCCTTTCCTTCTCCCTACTATCATGTAGGATTTTCCATTGATTTACTCACCCCACGAAAAAGTTTCATGTAACTCATCTCACAAATCTCGATGACCTTACTGAATGCACCAATGTCACAGTGTCATCCAAATAGACCCGTTTATGCATCAAACGGCCCATGAACGAAAAAAATAGGGCACATTTCTTCACGCACATTCCTTCCTCTTTCCCCAACTATTTGCTTTTGAATCATCCATCTCTCGCGCAGCCATCACACCTCTCTTCTTACGCGCGAGAGATAGGCTATCAGTATTCTTTGCACCCTCAAGTCAGCTCTATCGAGAATAATATTGTTCATCCTACGCGCTGTTACATCTTTTCTCTTTCAAGAGATAGCTTATCATCTAGCAATAGCGTGTCGATGCGGCATCTTTTGCGCATGATCTCTCTTTCCTGAGAGCTAACGACCAATAGCTCGATACACCTTTCGTTTTCTCGGGATACGTTTCATAGCTCTTTTTCCGATGACGTTAAGCCCGTCGCGACTAACGCACTAAATCCAATTCACCTTGCTTTTCCCTCTAATTCATTCGGAGAAAGCGCCATTTCTGGGCTGGGAAAGGGAGAAGGCCCATTAATCGTGTCTAGCTCTCCATTGGATTCGTTTCCGCTTATTGCTTTATTTCCCTGACAGATGGTATTAGCTTTCCCAGATCCATCTCCACATCTAAATTCATCCTCGCTTTTCTACTTTCCCAAGAATGTGCAGTTTGTCCTATTAATCATGTCGAAAGCGCGCTCGGTGGGAATCCGTTTGCTCTCAATACCTATTTTGTTGACAGGGAGCCGCAGACTCCAGATCCTCTCCTCATCTCAATTTATCCCCTCTGGCTCCACTTTCCTAACTGAAAAGAGAAGGTTTGCCCCATTAATCATCTCGAAAGCGCGCCCGGTGGGGATCCGTTTCCACTCCTCAGTGAGCATACTGCGCGGCAGGTGGCTGCGGTGGCCCCATTCTCTCTATTCTCGATCTCCTTTGAAGGTCAGACAGAGCGAGAGAGTGTAGGAAATTGAGAGAGAGCTTGACCGGCGAAAGAGCGTTTGAAATTGAGAGAGCAGCACACCAGGTGGGGGCACAACCCTTGCGTGTGAGGACAGGGGGTGCATCTGTCGGGACAGATTAACCGGGAAGGGGGAGATTTAATGAGCGAGAACGAGAATGGATTAATCTTTGATCTCTCAGAGGGATCTTGAATCCTGAAAGTCCTTTCTTCGTAGTTGAGACCTTTCTGGTCTATCAAGACCAAGGCAAACATCCCGGAAAAACACTTCAATTGACTCAATGAGTCATGCACTTTCTATATTTGGAAGTGGGGTCGTATTTGCGAGAGGGGCTCAAATATCAAGTCGAGGCATGAAAAGGAAGGAATAGTCCTCCAGTTCGCACTCTTCTCGGAATCATCTGGCAAAAGCGTCCTAAAAGCGGCAAAAGGGGGGGGGAGGGGTTTACGTGCATCTGCTGGTTTTCTGCACAATAATCTGTGTCGGGATTAGGAGGATAAGTAGAGACCGTTCCGCCCAGGCTCCTCCCTTTAGTCTATTTCTTTCCCGTTATCAACATTCGAGATGCATTCCCAGCTTTCTCAGTTTTCCTGGTATCAACACCTTTCGTAACCCGATATCTTCTACTAAATTATTGATTATTTTCCCCGAGCCTTGCCCCAAACCCTTTCCTTTCTCTTACTTGCTATGTTTTTCGGAATCGATAGGATACAATAATTATTTTCCATGTTTGTTCCATTTACACATCTTGATGCTCTGCTCCCTCTTTTGCTCCATCTTTTCTTTGCTCCCTCTATTGCACCATGAAGCCTCTATCCCTGGAAAATGACAATGAAAGGCTGACAATAATCTCCCTATTTTTCTCCAAATCAAGGTATTTATTTAGTTCCAGATGCCCTCCCTCCCCTCCCAACTCCTTCCTCTCCTCCTCCTCCTGTCCGCGGCGCTCCTTCCCACCCTCGTGGAGGCAGAAGAAGACCAGGGAGTGGGCATAGTGGATCGACAGATAGACAGTGAGAGGTGAACAAATCCTTCTGAATTTTGACGCAGTTCTGATTTTTTTTGTCGTGCTCCATCAAAATTGCTCAGAATCAAATACTTGGAGCGCTCAAACACTTATTCCCAGTGTGAAACTCATTCAGAACCATTCAATTCTGAGCGAGAGGTGGCTTAGTTCTGGCACAGTTCAGTTTGCTAATGCTTGTTCTGTTTAGTCTCGTTGAAAATATCAGGCCAAACATTATGGTAAATGGTACATCTCCAATTATGTTTCACGATTAATTAAAAAACCAAAACAATTTGAATCAGGAGTAACGAGAAAATGCTAACTCGGTCTTCAAAAAAATATTATTTTTAAACCACTTCAGGCCTCTTCTCTCCACTAACGCACTGACTCCGTTCCCCGATGCTCCCCTCAGCAAGGAAGTGAGTATACATCTTTGATCTTTGATCTTTGATCAGAAAACACTCAGTTTGCGATTCGCCATTGCGAAGGTAATCGATAGATTCTAGCCCAATTGGCTACCGTAATCCAAAAACCTAAAATCTCAGGATCGTCAAGCGCGCAAGCTCCTTCGCAAGAAGAAGAAAAGGTTGCGCGAGCTGCGAGAGGAAATTCGGCGGATGGACGCGGTCAATGGAGGAATGAAAGCGGGTACGACAGTCTTAAGATCGGCAAAATATTGAAGTATTTTGTTTTGGTTTTTCGTGACGTGCAAAGAACTCCATCAAAATATTTCGAGCGCGCAATCACTTATTCAAAGAGTGAAACTCATTCAGCAACATTTCATTTTGATCACAAAAGTACAAAATATAACACAATTAGTTCTGTTACAGCAAGTGCTTGTACTTATAGAGTACTTGTCAGTTACATCATGAAAGGGTACGGAAGTTTAAAATTCCTTCAGTGAAACTCGCTCGGTCGCGCGACGACAAGTGTCGTTACAGCGTTATCAGTTTAGGTGAAAACATACGGGGAGGGAACGGTCCTCACTAGTGCTGTCGCGGTATACTATACTTAGGGGCCACAACGTGGATAGCCGATTTTATGCACTGTGGTCAAATTAGTGTGCAAACAATCCCTCATGGACCTAATAACATCATGCTTTTGCCGTTTGTCGATATCGTGTTTCTGAGCCGCGCTAGAACCCGAGAAGTACGCGCGCATCGCACTGGTGAAGAGGAGGGAAAAGCGAGACGAGAGGGGAAGGGGGCGGAGTCTCATTTGCGTGTGTCTCTCTCCCTCCCCCCGCCCTCTCGCGCGCCTCTCCCCGCGTTTCAAGCACACCTTAAGGGGGCATGATAAAAATCTGAAAAAAATTCTAAAATTCCTAAAATATTCTAATTAGTAAATAAATTGTTGTAGGTTTGAGGTACATACTCCAGAATAGGTCAAATTGCCACTCTCGCGACCTTTTTATCGATTTTTGACCTACTCGCAGAAAACTTTTTCAAGGCCTACAAGATTTTTCTGAAATGGAGTGCTAATGGCTATCGAACGCGCTATCGAACGACCTATTTGGTTGAGAATGAAGGGTGTGCTCTTCTCGTCTCGCTTTTTGGCGAAATCGTGTCCGCACAAAGTGGGCGGAGCTTGCGGCCCCTAACTATACTCGCTTGACGTGGGTACACCTATCGTTTTATTTATTCATTCGTTGCAGTGAAACTCGCTCGGTCGCGCGACGACAAGTGGCGACGGCGGCTGATCTCGCGACTGGACGCCATCACGGGAAGGCTCGATCGGCTGGAGACATTGATTATTGTGAGTTGAGGGGAACGGACGCTGACGTAGGCATGCACATTCAACAATAGCCATGCGGTAGCTCATCATTGTTTGATATCTCGGATCTGAAAATGTAAAGTGTGTGATCTGAGTACTGTAAGCTGCAGTTCTGATCGACAACTGATTTTATTCTTCCAGAATTCCTCCCCACGCGCAGCCATCAAGCACAGGGAGACCGAGAGCGCCAAGCTCAAGGAAGAGAAGAAGGAAACAATGGTAATAGTTAGCATAATTAATTATTTTATTTTGTATATGTTGCCGTGTGAAAGTCTCGCAATAGCCACTGGTCTGGAACGTTGTTAGAAATGCCAAACTTCATTTACCTTTTACATATTTTAAATATTTATTAAATAATTTAAATAATTAAATTATTAGGACCGCCACTTCGCCTCCGTCTCTCGATCGCTCAACGGCGAAGCGGGCATGGCGTGTGCGAGCCATCGCGACTGCAGACCCGGTGAGAAATATTTTCGGCTATGTTTCAAAGCTATTTTATCACACTTTGTTGCCTACATCGAGCGGTTGTTGTTGGCAGCATAATATTAAAAAATACGAACAAAAGACCGGGTATGTTTCAATCTTAATTTATCATTGTATTTGGAACGACATTTTCGATTTCTGACCGACGGATTTGGAAAACCACAAAAAATCTTTCCCTTTCAATCTATGGTGAAATCCTGCTTGTTCACAATGATCATCTGAAATATGCTTCAGCGACTTGATTTACACTACCATGAACTCTCTGAACGATGACTCTGAGGAATCCATTTGGATACAAAATACTGATAATTTCGCAGGTCGCTGCTGTCACGCTGCAGCGCCCGCCGCAGCTGCAGCTGCAGCAGGAGTCTGCGTGCGGCACGACGCCGCCGCGGCTGTCGGCTGCGCCGACTCCTGCCAGTGCACCGCGCAGCTCCTCTGCTTCGCGCCAAAGGACAAGAACGCCAACAACGCCACGGTACGGTAGCGCAGCAGCTCTTCTTATCGATAACTAACTTTCCAAACCACAATCCTCGGTAAAAACAGACCATTTACAGTTAGATTTTTTTGGTAGATAGATGCCGTATCTTACCGTACTCCTTCCAGCAACCAGCCTGCAAGCGCGCTGCCTCTACTGATATCATCACCGGCACCTACCTGAACGATCCCGACGCGATTTTCTGAATTATCGATTTATCGATTTTCGAAAATCAAGCCCCGCCCACTTCCACCCACTGCCTCCACGTTTCCTTACGTAGCTCGTCTGTCCTTTCTCCGGTACTTTTCAACCCGCTTTGGATCTAGCTTTACCGTTACCCTACACGTCCAATTCTAGTCATCCCTCGTATAGGTACCACCCCAAAAGATTTTGTTCCTTTATCTTTGTGTCCGAGACCGATGTTCCGAAGCGTTCTTGCTGAGCGTGGTGATGGCGCTTGCAAGCTCCATCGCCACCCGAGTATAATGTTCCGAACATGTTCCGATGCTTCGCCACCTCCCGAGAGAGCTCCCGCGGCAGTTTTTAGCGAAGTGCACTCCCGTCGGTTGAGCTCCCAACCTTCCCTTCCCTTGTTGCATCCCCTCCCCCCTCCCCAGCACCCGACTCGCCCAGTCGTCCCGCACCCCACCCACCGTTTCCCGCATTTCCCCCATATTTATCATCCATTTCGCATCTGCGCGAGTTATCAGTAATCCGATATTATCATCTGTGCTTTGGCGTATTTAGCTTTAATTGTCTTCTTCATCCGATTTTATTGTTTCCCACATCTCGATCAATCGCAGCAAACCAAATCTAGTCAGAGATGATTATTCTCAAGTTCTCACGATGTTATTGCACCCGACTACTCGACTCAACTCGTTCGTTTTCTCGCCCCCAATCGTCGTGCACGAAAGTCGACGTCTCTTCATGTAGCATATTCTCCACTCTGACCAGTGAGAGAGTGCGTGAAATGAAGAGGCGGTGGCGCACTGTATAGCTCCAGACGGTCCAGATTCTGACTGGCATATCACGGCATTGTGCCACTCGTTTCACGCGTTTGATCTTACTTCGGTGAGTACAGACGCACGATGCGAGGGCGCTTCTCTTGACATGCCAGTCCTAGTCGCTGGGAGAGAGAGCGCGCCAGTCGAGTCGAGTCCCCTCCAAGTGATGACGAATCGGCCTGCGCCTAGCTTCATTTCGAATACCAAGCAGTAGCAATGACAAATCGGCAAGCGCCTCTTCTCAATTTGAATGCTCCCGTAGCATTCGAAATGGGAGAGGCTCGTGTCGAATGCTCATCGCTAGTGCAAAGTATTCGAAATGAGGCAAGATGCAGGCCGATTTGTCATCATTACCCCTCCCATTTCCCGGTTTTCCAGTTGCACCATTGTCCGGCCGTATCCTTGCAAGATTTCTCCTCTCATGTCACACGTTTCGATCCCATTCCAGTTCGGAGGCTTAATGATCTCATCTGAAGTGTACATAACAAATTGTGGTTGTGAGTGTCTGTGTGTAGCTAGTCCCTGCGTCCGGCCCATTTGCCGGCTCCCGGTTCCGGCTCTGCCGGCTGCCGAGCGCCGTAAAGTAGCAGCCGGGCGCCTCGTGTACCCCCACCTTGATGTCGTGTCCGAACCGATTTGTGTAATATCTATATATTTTATTTGTTGTCTCGATCGCATTTGCTCGGTATACTCTTTGTTCTTATGCACTATTGAATCCTTTTTCGTAGCGAACGTACCAGGTATCAATTTTTATTGTATTTTTATGCAATTCTTTTTTATATTGAAACTCAATGACAATAAGGCACGCACGCGCACGATCTCTCTGATCATGAATATTCAATTGAGATCATCATCTTCCCCACCGTTTCTCCCGATCATTATACGTTTCTTATGCAGTATTCTTCCGTCAGAAGGTCTTGAGCGCAAATTCCAGTTGAGCATCATGAGAATCCACCGACCCCCTTAATCGTTTCTTTTGTATCAATTCTCTCCCTCAGAAGACTCTATTAACCAGTTGAGAGTCATCCCCCGTTACTGCACCACAGCACACTGTCACCCGATCTAGAGCTCGAGAAATGATACCACCGTCTCTTCATTTTGCACACTCTCTCGCCCGCTCGATCGACGAGAGAGTGTGTGAAATGAAGAGGCGGCGAT
>LS487873.1:604135-638474 GCA_900490705.1 Pristionchus arcanus
CACTTATGAGGTGACTAACACATAGCAAAAAGAATTTTGACTCTAGCTTGTTCGGTTGAGAAAATATGAAAATCGTGTTTTTGAACTTCGCGCGCACCTGACGCGCCGCGTAGGAGACGCGTTGCGGCTGTATGGTGCCCATTGTAAACAGGGTCCGGGCACTCATCTATGGTAGCAATATGAAGGGCTGAATCGAAAGTCCTGGAGCGAATGTCCGGGAGATGATGAAAATGGTAAATTTTTACGGAGACAGTCTCTTAAGCTTCAAAAGGGTCGCCTTAAATCAGAATCTTCCGACCGAAGTTGAATAATAGCAATCAGTATCTAAGTGACACATTCGCAACAAATTGGAATAAAAAAGTTAAAAGTAAAGGTTCACCCCGTACTCAAGGCACTTTCGTCCTGCGGGAGCCCACTGCTAGGCCAGTGACTATTTTAAAGGCCAATTCAGTCCGTAGGGCCCAATCTATTCTTCGGACCTACTTTACCGCGTGATCTAGTCACTCCCAATTTCCCTTGCGGGCGCCTTGGTGGGGCGGGGAGCGGTGTCACGGCCGGGAATCGAGCCCGAGTAGAATGGAATGGGAGGGCGCCATAGACCACTACACCACTTCGCTCTCCGCCCTGTATGATGCGTGAAAACAGTACTTGCCAGCCGCATCACAGAAGCGTTCAATGTGCCATCATTAACCTCGTCTCATTATCGTTTCCTGAAGTTAACATGGTAAGCTTGGCTGATTTACCTTCCGATGTTGTCCGAAGAGTTTTTGTCGTCACAAGAAAATCCATTGGGAGCATGCGACTGGTATTATTTACTTCTCACTTTTGTTTCGCTACTAATTATCGACCAACAAGATCAGATTTCGCATCGCTGGAATGTTCTGGGACAGGAGCATCTTCGCTCGACCAAGAAATTGCCTGTAGAAATCAGGAAACTCACCTGGAAAATCGGTCATATGGGTGCTATGGTGACAGCGCGTTTGCCGCATCAATTCGGGAAATTCTTCGGACCTGATTGGCAGTCTCGTTGGCGCCGTTTTAGAGCAGATATCGTATGAAATTGGTTTTGATGCTTTCCGAAAAATAATTGTTCAGGAAATTGAAACGTGTTGTTCGTTCCGCATGAACGATGAAATAATGCTCACTCACATCTATGAACTCTTTCCGGATTGCTTGCGTGTCGAGAGACTCGAACTCGACTCGAATATCGGTTGGAGCGCGCACAATTTCGACATTATTGAACGTAAATTTCCTGATCGAAAAGCGAGCTCATAATTTTAATTTACCCAGGTGTAATAAAGGGTGCGCCCGTTGAAAAACTCGTGCTCGCTGGCCAACATTATCGCAATGCCGACTCTCAGTATGCCCATCTATACAGATTAAATTCAATATTTTCAATCTAGATAGTAATTTATAATTTTCAGAAACGTAGTCTGTGATTTTATCCGTCTACATTCCGTTCAACGACTGATCTTCACAGGCGGAATATTCCACTCAGAAACTAATGGCATCTCAGGTAAATCGCATTTATACTTTTGAAGTTTGAATGTAAACAAATGTTATCTATTCAGTGTTTACTTGCTGGGCGCCATTCTTCGCAAGAGCAGCTTCCCTCGTCTCTTCCGTTGAAATAGTCTCAACGGACTCGCGAGCTGTCTTCGCTTTCTGGAAGAACATAACTGCGGCCCTAAACAGCACAAATTTGGTTGCAGCGAAGATGTTCGAAGTACAGTTGAGTAGAGTGCACTCACGATTTCGTGTTTGCATGAATCCAGTAAATATGTACTTGAGAGAATGAGTCTCCCTTGGTTATTTTTTTGTTTTTTTGTTGTTTAATCTTGTAATGTCTCAATTACGTCGAACTGTTGATAAATAGAACATTGAGATCGCACTATTGATATTTGCTGGTTTTGTGACAACCGCTTCTCATGTATTATTTAAATATGAACAGGATTTCGCGGCGATATAGAATGCCTTTTGCGTCAGCCGCTTGTTGTACGGTAATGACGCTCAATTTCAAATCGTTCTGAATTTATTTCTGCATTCAGTCCTCTTTTTTCTGTTTCGAAAAAGAGCAGATTCGCTTATAATTCTCAATGACGTTTGAGCTACATCTATTGGTTTTGCCTGGTGACATCATCCGAAAAATAGTCGGGATGGCACAGCCTCCAATTCAGCGCATGAGACTGGTACTTAATTAATTTTTATTTTAAAATTTAATATTTTTATTTTCGCAGATTTCTCCCAGGTGGAATTATCTGGTCATCGAGTTTTTGAGCGATCTTAGAAATCGCAAGCATTTACCGAAAATCGATTGGTTCTGTTGTAGCGTCTCTCCCTACGGAACATATTGGGAGGATTCATCTCTCAGCATTCGTATTCCAAACTGTCTCAGAAACTATTTCGGTGTCGAAAAATGGCAATCGAAGACTATACACTCGGATGAGAGACGCAACGTACGGATTACATAGTATCTATCGAAATATTATCGATTTTTCTTACAGATCATCGAAGCAAAAAGTCCGACTCAGTTGAACGAAATCGAACAGGAGTACATTATTAGTCTCTTCAATCGCTGTTCAGAATTTAAAAATTTTGAGCTGAAAATGAGTTTGGAAGAGAAATTCGCGGCCGAGAATAACGCGATCCGTAAGATAATGGCTGGAATATCAATCAAGGAACTTCGATGTTCGGAGCTGAAGAGTTTGGATGCACATGTACTGTGAGTGATATACATCTACGTACAGTTTTCTTCAAAAACTATAATTTAAAAGATTTCAATTCTCAGGTCAACGATTCTGAGCATTGTTCGCACCATATCAGTTGAACGGCTCGTACTCACTGTAGATTACGATGATTACAGGACGATTGGGTATTTAGATCAAACTAGTGAGTGACTAGATGAATTTCGGCAGATTCGGTTATGTCTATTAATGATTAAAAATAGTTATATTTTAAAAATTAATTCAGATGGCATCAATCTAATAGTGGATGCATTGGCTACGGTCAGCGAAATTAAATTTGAGATTAAATGTGATCCAAAAAAGCCATACAACCATACGATGTATCTGCATCATACATTGGTCCATAATATACAATTCGAAATGAAGGCAACGGGAAAAATTAGGAGCAGAATTGAAAGAAGCAATACGACCGTATATATTATTGCCAGGGCTGCTTCAAACCGGAAACTTCTGTCCGTTTAATATCGATCTAAAAATTTACTCTCAATTCATTAAAAATTCGCTTTCATCGCATTGTGTTTTGTAATTTCGAATTTTTTTCACATTAAGCATCTTTAATTAAGCCCACTGCAATTGTAAAGCCTATTGATTGTATTTAGATACCTCGTATTTGTTAAAAAAAACAAAAATAAACAAATAATCATATTTGTGATTTTTTGTGCGAGCACACCACGCGCGAAAAGGACGCTTATTTGTGGCCACACTTTTTGGTTTAGCGTTCATTACAATTCCCCATCTCACAGCTTCGATCTGACACTATGCTGAATCTCCTCGATTTGCCCACTGACATCGTCCGCGAAATAGTCAGAATAGACCTCAGATCAACTCAGTCTATGCGACTGGTAAGTCGATTATCTTTTTTTTTGGGATCAACTCTGTTTTTGACCCAACCTTTTGTAACAGATCCCCCCTTCTATCTGTCAAGCAGAATGTTGATTATTTTCTTGTTTTCTTGTCCTTTAACATCATTTCGCAGATTTCACAAAGATGGAATTCACTGGTCATGGAATATCTTACGGACCTAAAAAATCGTAAACTGTTCCCGAAAATCGATTGGTTTTCTTGCGCAATCTCGCCTAATGGAATCGGATCTCTGAGATTTCGTCTTCCTCATAGCCTGCGGAACTATTTCGGAATAGAAAAGTGGCAGGCAACATCGGTCGAAGAAACGGAGAATGATGTGAGGATTAACAGTATCATAGTTGGCATGTAATTACATTTTTTTTCAGATTGTTGAAGCGAATATCGCAATTACTTTCACAGAAGCTGAAATGGATTGCCTTCGAAACCTTTTTGAGAGATGCTCACATATTGAGCAATTCGAATTGAATTTGACTGTGAACGAACAATTTGCTGCCAAGAATAACGCCATCGCTAGGATCATGGCAGGGCTATCAATCAAGGAACTTCGGGTCACAGGACTAGATTCCATTTACGAGAACACATTGTAAGTGAATACATAATTTATTAATAAACGAAGTTCTTGAAAAGTAAAAAAAGAGTTTATACAAATTAAAGGTCCTCAGTTCTCGATGTGGTTTGTACCGTCACCGTGGAGCGTCTTGTTTTATCCACTGATCACTTCGACTTAAAGACGAAGGAATATTTTTATAATCCACGTAGGCTAACTAATTCAATTTCCTAATTAACGAAATGTTTATTTAGAAGCCGTCAACCTCATTTCGAAAGCGGTTTCGATGGTGGACGAACTCAAATTCGAAATCGACTTAGCTAATTCTCCGGATCTGAAAATATTCACATTGCATCATCAAATACTCACAGCACATCAGCTCGAAGCAGCGCTTACGGCCGCTACTGTTTTAGTAGTACAAATCAAAAGATCTGGTTGCGTATCGGGCATATCAGCTCGAAAAGAGCTCTGCGTCTCTGCTACATTCACGGCACCTGTACGAGCAATGAATCACCTCTAAACAAGTTCATGCAACGCCCTGCCATAATCAATCATTCAACGCGTGTCATATTTTTGTTACACTTTCTTTCAAGATTTCTCATTGCTTTTTTTCATTGCACAACTAAATTCTGAAAGTATTTCGTAAATGGACTTGCACTGAGTTTCCATCTAAATCTCGTTTCCATCTCTCTTTCGTCACTCGAGATGGCGAGGGATTGTGTTAAATGAATTTACCAGGGTTCATATTTCGAACTCTAGTTGCAAGGCATTTGCATTCACAGATCTCGCTAATCATTCTGAAAATGAGTCCTATCCTTCTCTCATTTCCCTCATTTCCCTCCCTTTCCCTCTTCGCGAGTGGTCATTCTCTCTTCACTCTTCGTCTTTCTCCTCTTCGCGAGTGGTCGACGATGATTCTGCTCGCTCTTCTCTTCCTTGTCCGGTGCAATGCCGCTACCGTCGATGAGAGCATGACGGTAAATATATGATATTATCCAGTATTTTCTCTCACTGTAGCCCAGCAAGCATGCATTTGGGATGATTGGCTCTAAATCCCGGATGCCGAACGAGAATAGTAAATTGATGATGCCCAGGCTCCGATTTTCAGTCGATAGCCCGTTCGCTCGTCTCCTCTGATCTCTTCCTCTCGCATCTTCGCAGTTCGCTCGTCAACAAATCCATCGATCCGTGTCACAATTTCTACCGTAGAGTCTGCCCCGTGGACATGCCCCATCCAGATTCGATGCAGACAAAGGTACGAATTGAGGGTCTTTTGTTCTTCCGTGTCCTCAATAGTAGCGACTCGCCGTTGAGAGTGTTAGAGAGGAGGGACCTCAAAGAGAAAGAGAGCTCTAGAATCGTCTTGTTAGAAACAGCAGTGATAGGCGGCGAAGATGAGAATAAGGTAATCGAAATGGGAGACGATAGCTTGAATTTCGATCTCTCCTCGAAAAGGAGAAACGATAGCGAGGGATCGTTGTTTTGATTTCGAATCTTGTACACATAATAGTTTGACAATACCATCAGCCTAGCCTGCATCTCTCTTTTCTCAATGTCTCTGAGCTGGAATTGCGTTAAACCAATGTATATTGCAGCTCGAGAATCAAATGAACTCGATACAGAACATGTATGGTTTTCTCAAGCCGACTGAGGAGGGATTAGCAATTGCAGTAAGCGTTTTCCAATTCAGATAATAAGTTTAAAACAAAGTAAACACAATCTTCCGTGTAAGACGTCATTTATACATCTGAATATTGTAAAATGCTTTTATTGCTTCCATCCTGACATAAAGGAAATTGATCTGCTGGAAAATACATCTTCTTAATAAATATAACAAAATTAATTTAAAAGTCGAATATAATATCGTTTAAGAGAATAAAAGCCACTGCAAATCGCGACCGAACCGAAGATTTCGATGGACTGTTACGAGCCGTAGACAAACTGTAAGATTTAAAATAAAAGCCCCCTCGCCATTTGAAACAACTCATGGTGGTCTTTTCTCTGAATCGTCTTTTGAAAACCAATGCGCAATCGTTCTATGTACATATTTATTTTGCTTTGGTGCGTCAATGAAATAAAATTTACCCCCCAACTGTTTGAAAAAATATGGAAATCCAAAAACCGGTAATTACAGTGACTCCGCTAGCCTCATGCACTTGGCTCGATTTGTAAAAACTGAGTTGCAACATCTTTCAGCCATGGAAATTGCGTGAGTGGAATTTTTGTAAATTGGCAATATTTTCAAACTTTTGAGAGTAAATATGATTAGGAATTATGCCATTTTTTCAGAAGAGATAGTAGCAAGATTGCAACTGTCCAATTTCTAGAGAGAACTGTGTTTAAACTTCTTCCCCATAGAATCAAAGAGAACAGAGAGGTTTGAGGGAGCATCTAAGAAGTAATTATCGTTTCATTTCAGGACATGGTTTACAGATTAACCATGGACCTCTCTTTTGTAATGGGAAAATTTGGAAATCCAGTGTATCACGATAGTGAGGTCAGTGCTAGATCATTGTTTCAGTTGCCTATTTTGCTTGCAGGTTGGGAAACTCCGAAATCGTTTCGAAACGATACTGCGCAGCGAAACAGTCATGATGAACATCATGCAAAGGTTCCAGTTATTTCAACAACAATAACAACAACAACAATAACAGCAACAACAACAAAACATAAACAATAATACCTGTTTCAGCCTAGGCTCTGACCACGACCGAGCTGTCGAACGCATAGATTCTGTAATATCAAGCGTCCTTGAGGAGTACCGCCGAGCGTTCACGGTTGGAAATTCAACCCATTGCTTCTGCGAAAATGAATTTTAACATTCAGACCGCCCCATGGAGTCAAAGGGAAGATCGGTTCGGGTATTCACGGGCTCGAATTTTCACTGCGTACCTCAAAAATATGTCGTTTGCTGTGAGGAATTCTAATTTTCAGGAATTAAAAGCACTTCACAGATATTCTATACTAAGCGATTCTCCATTCCTCATGAGACGAAAACTAACTTGCTGAATCAATTTGAGAAGTTAGAGGTCCAAGAGTTTAACAAACGGTGAGTATTCACGATAATCAATGATAATGTTACCGTGCAACAATGTTATTTTTTATGTTGAATTGTTATTCTTTAAAACCTTTTCCTATGAAAAATAAATAAATTTAAGATCAGCATTCGCTCATATGCCGCGTCTTCGGTATCTTCTGGCTCACAATTTCGCTGTAGACACAATTATCCAAAAATATTTTGGGTATACTTCATGCTAGAGATATTACTATATACATCGCACTTTTTCAGAACGGTAATTGCACCGAAATCGGTCTCGAATCCTCAAGCGTTCGAGGCGTTTGCTATTAGTGAGGTTGCGTGAATTTGAATAAGCTATGATATAAAGTGTAATAATTCCTCAAGAAAACTTAAATTTCAGTTCGCGCATATGCCCGCAGCGATTGTCATTAATCAGATTTCCTCAATGCATGCAGCTCATTCGGCGTCGACCGCTTCACTGGTTATTTGATACGAAAAGAAAAGAAACGCTCATTCCGATTTGCAGATTGGCTTCATCGGTTTGATTTTCGCACACGAAATGTATCACCAAGTGCAAGTCATGCATATACAATTCATCGAACATCAACGGTACGTGCACATATGAGCTTAAAATAATATTGAGTGGATAGCTTTGTTTTATTTCGAATGATATCGACCAAACAAATAAGATGTTCCACAGATATTTAATCGAAGATCCACAGTTACAACAATCAGACTTATTTTCTACATCGGTCTAGTTGAATAGAAAACGATCCGCGACCATATATTTACACGAATATTCAAATAATATCACTTCAGGGAATTCCACAATGCAGAACACTGTGTGATCAGATACATGGGCGCTGTCTGTGATCGATTCACCGAGGTTCGAGTCTACTAAAAATTTTCACATTTTCGCTAATTACAATAATATTGTTTTCACGTTTACAAATATGAAAACGGTAGGTTATATCTCAATCTTCTCAAAACAGATTACATGTTCGGTTGCAATAAGCGCTAAGACACACATTTCATAAATTCATATTTCCTAATTGTAAGGTCGCATGCTCTTCTTGGCATACTCTGAGTGAGGACACCCCTGATGTCTACGGCATCCAAGTCGCCTATCGGGTGTTGCAAAAACATATCGGAGAAGATCTGGATGTGCGTTTGTTGTTTGTTTGTCCTCAAAAATTTAGGTGAAACCAAATAAGCAAATAACCAGGTCCAAAAAAGTCCTTTACTTTAAAGTATTCACAGTTTTTGGAGGAAAGTTATTATTATTTTGGAGGACGAAAAGTTCAGAAAATCGCCGTTGCCGACCTTCAATTGACCCATCGCGAGCTCTTTTTCTACAGTATCGCCGTGGAGTATTGCACTGCAGATTTCCTGTGAATTTTTGACCTCTTACGTTGCTGGGGCATTATTAGTCCGAAATATCGTAACATTATAAAATATGTTTATTTCAGTTCCCAATGGTTGTATCAAAGCAAAGACGTGCATAGCGGATATCTTTATCGTGTTAATTCCGTAATCTCGCATTCATCCGATTTCAAGAAGACGTTTGGCTGTTACGAGGATGATTTGATGAGCATTCCGGAGGTTTTAAATTAGTTTTACATCAAATTTTAAAAAATTATTTTCAGAAACTGCAGTGCCCGTTGTTCTCGCAGTATTTAGCATGAGAATCAAAAAATTAATGAAGAAAAATTACCATCTGTGATAAACTTGACTCTTTGTCAAAATGGCATTGTGTCCACCAACAAAACCAGATTGATATTGGAGGAATAATTAGTATATTATGAAAACAAAGCACAAGAAAACTACGAGAACCATGTCTCTAAAATGAATATTTTTTGTGCGAGCACACCACGCATGTAAAGGACGCTTATATTACTTGTGACAGCAGCGTGTTTATCCGCTATTACTACACGGTTCACTGGTGACTCAGCTGAAATTCGAAATCACCGTTGCCAATCCAGAAAATGTAAATGCAATTGTTGCGGTTCTTTTGTCGGCTGCAGAATTAGTAGTAATTTAAAGAAAGATGTCGGAAAGAACGCAGCAACCCTTGCATTTCTACATATAATCTTGATGATTAAACTGTATTCGTTTTGCACTGTAAATATCAATGAATAAATAATCTTTTCACGGCTGTGAAATGATCACGTGTTGCCTCAATGACGACTGCATTTGAATTAGAGCTTGAAATATCCTCGCTAATCATGCTGGATTGAATCCGAATACCTGCCGCATTCTCATTCCCATTTCCTCGTTTGTGTCATTCTCTCCTCATTGTCCGTCTTCCTCCTTCGCGAATATTTTGACGTAATTAGGCATTTGCATTCACAGATCTCGCTAATCATTCTGAAAATGAGTCCTATCCTTCTCTCATTCCCTCATTCGCCTCTCTTCTTCTCTTCGCGAGTGGTCATTCTCTCTTCATCTCCCTCATTCTTCATCTTTCTCCTCCTCGCGAGTGGTCGACGATGATTCTGCTCGCCCTCCTCTTCCTTGTCCGGTGCAATTCGGCGACCGTCGACGAGAGCATGACGGTAAATATATTATCCAGTGTTACATCTCACTGTAGCCATGCATTTGCATGCAATTGGCACCATAGGACGAGTGTCTGTAAAAGGTAAATTTGCTTCCACTTCGAGTGATTTTGTAGTCATACGACTACGCCAGGTGTGGCAACACCAGTTTGGCTTGCTACTAGATTGTATTGTTTTGTAGAAACTTGCCCCATTCCAGTCCCTCGCCCGTTCTCTGGTCTCCTCTGATCTTTTCCTCTCGCATCTTCGCAGTTCGCTCGTCAACAAATCCATCGATCCGTGTCACAATTTCTACCGTAGAGTCTGCCCTGTGGACTTTCTCGAACAGGGCCTTTGGAGTAAGGTGCGATTTGTGCTATATCAGAAAAAAACATGCGTGCACAACTCAGAGTTTTGAGAAATATTTTTTGAAAATGGTGGGAAAATTTAATGATGCCCTAATTGATTAGTTTGACATTTATCAGGTGAAACAAATTTTCCTCAATCTTTTCACACCAATGCTTCGGATTGAAAACGATTACTCTGCTTACAAAATGTGCTTTTTTGGGAATTGGGAAAAAAAAGTTCGAAAAAAATATCTGCAAAAATATTTCAGATCGTCCACCAAATGTAGTCGATACTAGATACACACGTTTTTCTTGAGCCGACTGATGAAGAATATGCCCTGAAAGTTAGTTGTTTTAAAAAATCCGGCTCTAAGGACTACCACATCTCCATTCAAATCTCAATTTGTTCATTTATTGATGTATCTTCTGTATAGAAGAATTCAGATAATTGTTTTCATGAAAACCTTTTTTTTCTCTAAAATATGACTGACTGAATAAGGACAATTATTTAATATTATCAGAGATTTCAAGAAACAGCCCTTCACGATCAAATGAACTACACTGATATCACCGAGCTAACACGGGCACTAAACAAATTGTGCGACATTTCAGCAAGAGCTGAGTCTACTGAATTCCATTTTTTTGCAGGGACTCTGCGAGCCTCGTTCACTTGGCTCAATTTACCCATACGGAGTCTGAATACCTCACAGCTTTTGATCAAGTGTGCGTGAACTATGAAAATTAATTTTTTTACTTATTACTTATTTTCAGTGGTAATAGTAGTAAGCTAGCAACTGCTCGATTTTATGAGAGGACTGTGTACAAACTGCTACCCGGTAAAGTTGAAGTGAACAAACAGGTGAGGGCATAATTTCATTACAATACTATTATATAATGCTTGTCCTTTGAGCAAACAGTGTTCAGTATGGTAATAAAAGTGTATGTGATGATGAGCATATTTCAATCTCCGGTGTACCTACGGACTACGGTCAACGCAATATTTATTTATTTAAAATCAGCACATTTAAAATTACAGAGAGGAAAATTTTACAGTCGTTTCGAGAAGATAATGCGCTACGAAACATCGATGATGCTTCTGATGCAGAGGTCAGATGTTTTATCAAAAATAACAACAATAACGATGCTTCATGTTTCATGTTTCAATGTTTCAGCCTGGGCTCTGACCACGACCGAGCTGTAGAGCGCGTTGATTCTGTTATATCGAGTGTGATTGAGGAGTATCATCGAGCATTCACGGTAGGAAACTGAACATCTTTCTTATTGAAATAATGATTTTAAAATTCAGGCCGCTCCATGGAGTCAAAAGGAAGATCGGTTCGGGTATTCGCGAGCTCGAATTTTCACTGCGTACCTCAAAAATTTGTCATTTGCGGTGAGAATGTCTAGATATGTACAAAATAAATAAAATCACAGATCTTCTATACGAAACGATTCTCCATTCCTCATGAGACGAAAAACAGCTTGCTGAGCCGCTTTATGAAACTAGTGTTCGATGAGGTTGAAAAACGGCGAGTATTATTTATAACCAATCGTCATGTTTTTTTTGCAATTACACGTTTAATGACCGCCATCTGAGAATTCTTCATAAAACTATTTTTTAATAAAATTAAAATTTCAGATCTGCGTTTTCTCACATGCCGCTTCTTCGATATTTTCTGGCTCATAAGTTTGCTGTAGACACAATTATCCAGGAAACTCTAGGGTATGTTCTAAGAACTTTAAAAAAATATTTCGGCTTTATCAGTACACTAATTCCACTTAAATCGAGGACCGATCCAGAAACATTTGAGGCGTTTGCTGCTATGGAGGTGATTGTAATGTGTTATTATAAAAAAATTCAAAAAATTTCAAAATTTTAGCAACACAATCAGCAATTTCAGGAGACTTATCACCCCGCAGCTATTGTCATTAATCATGTTTTCTCCCTGCATGTAGCTCATTCGGCATCGACCGCTTCACTGGTAATTTGACTCAAAAGAATTGCTTATTCTGATTCTTTTCATTTTGAAGATCGGATTCACTGGTTATATTTTCGCGCATGAAATGTACCACCAAGTGCAGTTCTTCCATAAAACATTAATCGAAGATCAACAGTAAGCACACTTACATGAAGTTATGGACCGAAATTATTTTATGTTTCAAATCTAATGAACATTCTTCGATTAATTTTCACATTTATTAAACATCTATTTGCCAACATGTTCACTAATACCACTTCAGGGAGCACCTCACTGCAGCTCACTGTGTGAATAGATACATGGGCGCGGTCTGTGATCGATTCACAGAAGTGGGTTACACTCGTATCATCACTAGGAAAGACGGAACTTCTTCGGTTTTTGGCCCAATCAACAACCGCTCCGAATGTGGAGGGGGTGGGAGATGAAAATGGTAGGGAGGGAATACTCTGCGAGAAATGGCTGGGCCAAAATCCGAAGAAGTGCCGGAAAGACCTTTCTAATGCTCAGAAAACGTGCTCGGCTTCATTTAGCGAGAGTGAAGACACCGCCGACACTTACGGCTTTCAAATCGCCTATCGAGTGTTGCAGAAACATATCGGAAATGATCTGGATGTGGGTTGCATGACGGCAGTTTTAATAACATTTCACTAACAGAATTCGACTTTTGGAAAAAAGACTCATGAAATCATAGGCTCTATTATTTTCAGAAAATCGCTGTTCCCGACCTTCAATTGACCCATCGAGAACTCTTTTTCTACAGCGTTGCAGTGGAGTCATGCCGTCCAGATAGCGGGTTATTATTTATCCGTTTTTTATTCTGGAGTAGTACTTGATAAAAATTATCGGAAAGAGGCTTTATCGGAAAATTGAATAATTATCAGAAATAGGAAATAGACAACGAAACTTTTAGATCACAATGGTGGTGGTATGAAGACAAAGACAAGCATAGCGGATATATTTCTCGAGTTAATTCGGTAATGTCGCATTCATCCGACTTCAAAAAGACGTTTGGCTGTTACGAGGATGACTTGATGAGCATTCCGGAGGTTGTAATTTTTTTTGTGTATTGTAAACCGATTGTTTCTTTCAGAAACTACAGTGCCCGTTGTTCTCGCAGTATTTCGCATGAGGAATCAAATTCGAATAAACGATTGAAGATAAAAAATTTACCACAGCGATAAACGCGATTATTTGCATGTATTTCCTTGCCAATCAAATTTCACTGCATCGAATTTATTTATGATTGAATAATAAGACAGGGCAGTTATGTTTAGATGTTGAATCCTCTTCCCACTTTCACTGGTAACAGTGCAATCTTGGCTCCGTCTACCTTATTCTCGCATCTCAAATGCATCTTCACTCCGAATGGATAATCAGCTTGATTGAATGAGTCATCGTGGATCGTTGCTGTACTCATCGAAACTCCTTCCGCCTTAAATGGGTACTGTGAGGTTGAAGAATTCGTGTCTTTATTCCTCGTTCTCACTCAAGAGAACGAAGAGAAATAACGAAAAAAAACTCTTCATTTGGAGTCGCTTACTTTCAATTCGCCAATTATCTTCTCCCAATCCTCTCTCGATTTGTGCAGATAATATCTAAAACGTGAACAGGAAATCTCGTAGATATCCAAAGTAACGCCAAGCTTGGCAAACTCAGTAGCGAAGTTACCTGAAAACTATTTATTACCAGTAAATTAAAAGAAATACGAACTAAATTTCGTTGCTGAAAGCTTGCGAGTCTGAATGAACACTTCACGCGTATTATTAGTTTTGCACATCTTGATAAGTTTGGCGCTGCAAAATTCGATTTTCAAAAAAAAACAATGAAAAAATAAATACTTACAATGTATAATTATCGATATCATTCACACGGATCTCCAACCTATCGATTTGCACTTTTTCTAGGGTTTCCATAGCATTTCCAAGGATCGCAAAGCGTTCGAATCGGAAATTATCCAGAACGAGCGTTTCGATGAGAGAAAACGTAGTGAAGAATCGCGTCAGGCGAGCGCGTGTCTATAGTGATAATATTTCGAAAAATAATCGATATTGGGCCCTGGAAGTAAAAAAGTGGCCCACCTTTCGCTCCTCCACTCCTCGATAGTAGAAAAGAATTGGTGCTATGATTAGCACTAGAACAGCGACGAAAGAGAGCGAGCATAGTCTTTCTTCGGTATTTTGAGCAAGAAATAAGAGCGAAACGCATGGAAAGAAGAACCAGACAGCGGCCAATAGCGTTAGAAAAATTGCGTCCTCATTCAAGCGGATGCACTGCGGTTCGCAAGATACTTCCACCGCATCCTGTGAGGAAAAGGCTTGTAAATAAGGCCGAGTAAGCTCGTGATAAAGCTTCTTAACTACTCGACTTCGGCTAAGGGATTCACCTTATCATGCTTCTCATAGATCTTCAACCAACTATCTTCACCAATCTTGCTTGAGAACCTCGCTGGCATTACTGCGTACATGCTAATGTGGCGGAATGCCATCCTCCTTCTCTTCTCTTCCGCATTCAGTTCGCTTTGCGTTCTGCAAATACGATCTTTAGCAGATTGAAACGCATTCCAGCAGGGGGGAAGCTGCAGGAAGCATATATGACCCGTAGGGAGATCACACAAAAAATCAGCTCGATCGGAGCCCATTTTCAACCCATTGTACCACCCCGCTCCCCGTTCTTTCAGAGAACACGTTAGACGGGTAAGCTAGGTAAGATGATAACCGACTCGATGTAATAAAAATTATTCTCATCCGACCTAGTGCCGATCAAACGGGCGAAAGATTAGACAGGGTGTTCCTAGTGAGACCGACAGTCAAAACTGTGACTCCTTTTAGTCGCAAAATGAGAAAAATGAACGCAAAATGAGCGCAAATTGCGCAAAATGAGCCCCACTATGCGAATATCTTTTTGATTTCAATTATGGAAAGAATCATTGTCACTTGTCAGCAGTGCTACGTGTTTGAAGGATTCAAGTAAAAAGGGCGGGGAAAATGAGACGAGGCTAAGGACCACATAATTTTGCAAAGATTGAGCTTTGAAAATAAACATGGGAACCCCACCTATTTGCTCGCCTCGCCGGCACCATATAATCTTCATCGTCCATTTCAGCTGGTAGTCCTGGACAGAGATACACTCGTTCGAGTGGTTCCAGCGGCATGCAGTCGGACAGGACGGTCTGCCATGTCCGGGAAATCTGTGATAGTTATCATGATTATAAAATGCAGCAGTAGAATTTATCAGAAGTCGCTAAAAGCACACTGTTTCTCGATATCGCTCATCGCTAGATTACCTAATTTCATCCCAAGTGAACCTCACTAATTATTATTCTCACATAAATATATCAATAAATATTGATAGATAAATGAGCTTACCAACTGGATGCTCTTGAATGATTCCGGCTCCAATTGCGCAATTCGTCTGATGATATCAGGAGGGAGATTGGCGAGGTTGATGGAGGGATCGATATCGATGATGAACGGCATTGTCGACCTTCTTCTCGATCAAAAAGCAGTCCTAATGAGCAGAGCCTCTACTATCTATACTGTGTTCAAATTGTGAAAAAGCGCGCCAAATGGGAGAGACGCGACGCCCCCTTTGAAATCATGTTCCGGCCCTGAGGATAATTTTCATATATTTTTTATCACAACATTGAAGCATAACATTGAATTGGATGAACAGAAAAATGAGTAGAACGATTATTATAAAAAAGTCAAATTAAATTAAATTATTTTATCACTTTCGATTATTCATTAATTTGAAGCAATTTGCATCCAATAACGAATTCATTCTTCACTTATTAATATTTCACTCTTTCTCCTTCATCACTTCGACGCAATGGCACAGAGCGGAGCGGCCGACGCGGTAATTTCTTCTCATTTCCCTTGGCTCCGCCCTTTTGATCTTTGATCTTTGATCTTTCTCCTCGTTCAGGGCACTCCAGTTTCTCGCACGGGCGAGACGCCGCTGTCTCCGGGCAGAACGCCGGTCGCGGTAAGCCACGCCCCTTCTGATCTTTGATCTCTCTCAAATGACCACCGCCTCTTTTGATCTTTGATCTCTGATCTTCCATTTCACTCAGGGCACGCCGGCCAGTCGCACGGGCGATGCCTCTCCTCCCAACAAGACACAGCTCGCCGGGACGCCCCTGTCAGTTGTAGATTCGTTTCGAGAGTTACGGTAGCCAGTTCGCGATTCACTTGGGAGTACAGTCGCTCCCTCGAAACTCGTCGTTACTGCGGCCAGATGACGATATTGATATACATAGTCGGAATCTCCAGTGGAGATTTGGAGTACGGTAGTCAGTTCGCGATTCCATTACCGTATTCTATGTGAACTATTGATCTATTCAGTGCAGCCACGGCCCTCTCGCCCTCATCGACCAAGAAGGAAGATGCGGGAGAGTCGGGCACGGATAAGGAGGCGGCTGTTGTGGGGTAGGCTTTCGCATATGGATTGTATCTGGCGCGGATTAAAAAATATCTCATTTGGAATTCGAGTCGACCGGTCGGCATTGCGAGAAGAGGGTGAAATGGAATGAGACAAAAGGATTAGTAGGATCAAATTAAACGAAATTAAATTCTAATCACAAATTATTAAATAAAATTAAATTTTAATTACAAATTAATTATGAATAATTGCAGAGCCACTTCCCCTCTCCCGGCCGTAGTGGACACTGTGAACGTGGAGGTGGAGGGATCGCGCGAGGGCCCGCCGGAGACTGTGGTGCCTGTGTAAGTGATCTTTGATCATATTTTCGATTTTGTAATTTCGTTCATAGCGACTGAGTTGTTACTAATCATTGATATTATTTCGCAGACAATTACCGAAGTGAATAGTCAACTAACTTCTGCGTTCGCATGCATTCCTGCCAATTTGGAGTGTTCCCACAGTGAACCGAGCTTCAGGGATATCCTTAAAGACGAAGTTGTCATGGGTTAATGGACTACTAGTTACCCTTACAGGGCCAGCCCGCCCGCAGTCGATTCGCAGAAGGGTTCGGACGTCGACCGCAAACTGACGACGGCCATCATGCCGCTCGACTTCGTCAAATTGTGAGTTTGTGGGCGTTATATCTGTTGTCAATTAAGGCAATAAGGCAGAGAAGGCAATATGGTTATCAGTTCGTCAGTGGTAAGGTAGAGAATATGAGGCGAGGGAATAGAGGAGAGAGCAGTGGGCGGATCTCGACTTCATTTTTTTGGCCCCGGGCTCTCCTACAGTGAAACGGAGAGTCTGGCTCGATATCTGCAAAATGTGGATTCAAAATTGAATATAATTCAGCAAAGTTATTCTTAGTGCATTTGTTTCATTCTCAAGAATTTGTGCCTCCTTTTTCGTAATAAATATTTTGTTATTATTAAATATTTTCCTTCAGCAACGAGTCCGGGGAGCCGACGAGAGAGCAGGAGCGTGTCAGCTACCAGAATATGCTCGTGAGATACGGTAAGTGAGAGATACGATTCTGCTACCAATTATCGATTATTCGAGTGATTGGGAATACGATAGCCTACGGTAATCGGGTCCAAGAAAAAGATCAAAGATCATATTTAAAGTTCAAAGATCAAAGATCAATTCGCAGCCGATTGGCCGTTCGTCCGCTGGCAGATGCTCTGGTACTTCGCGCTCAACACCTTCGCGCAGATCTACAGAGGACACAAGTAAGCATGATTGATTTCGAATTAACTTGAAAATGTTAGCAACGGAAACAATGCAGAAAAATTATTGGTTATCTTGATAATTTTTATTTGTTCATTGAACAACTAACAGTTTTAAACTATTCATATTTATATTTTTATATTTTTTTTTTGCAGTGTTGCGATCCGCATGCTCACTGACGTGGACATGATCAAGGCAGGTGTTCTGAATAAGTTACAAAGAGTCATTCTCTGTAGATGCATGAACAAACAAACATGAACAAATTCAGTCTAAATAGATATTTCCGAATTTAAAAAAAAATGTATTTATGCGTTCGTCGCTAAGGACACTGATTGGCAGCATTTGTCGCAATCTATATTCCGATTCTTCTGATATTTGATCGCTAAGAAGCAGACTACTCTAAAGCTTAAGCTTAACTTAACTTAGCTTAGCTTTTAAGCTGTAAGAAATCTTGCAGGAGGGCCGTCACATGCACTGCTGCTGCGACAAACCGCAATCGTTGAGTGACCTGATCGACTACAGGAGCAAGGTAAGTATTATGACTGTCATGGTGAAGACTAGGGTTGATGAAACGGAACGGAAAACGGAAAATCCGAACTTTTAATTCAATTATCGTCTCATTCCGGAACGGATTAAAAATCGAACAAAGGCCATTCCGGAACGAGAGTCGATGCGAACAATGAGAAATCCTTTGTTCGACTATCGTTCCGGAATGGTGGAGATAATTGAATTATTTTGTCGGCCATTCCGAGAGCCGAATGATCAACCCTAGTGAAGACTCCACTATTCCTCGTAGTCATCATTAGAGTAAGAGCAAAACTGAAGATTCGAATTTGTCATCCCGACAGAATAGATGTTTGACAGTGTTTCGATGATTATACCCTGCTATGCTTCATCAAATAATTCCCACTTCATGGAACAAAAAAAAAATTGTTCCAGATTCGGCTTTCTGAATCGATGCGCTTCCTACTCTACACTTCGCTCGCCATGCTGGGCGCACTCGCGCCGTTCTGGGAGAGGTGAGAAGTGACAATGTCATATTACCCACGCGCACGCGACGCGCGCGGTATAGCCGTACGCATTTTTACCTGAACTCCTCACAATATATTGAACGCTGAATTGAGGTGGCAGAATCCGCCTTTGCAAGCAAAACACTTTTTATTTCACTTGATTTCATGAGATAATCAGGAGAAGAAATGGCAGTTATTAGGGCACTACCATTGAATAATCAACAGAAAAAATATTAAAATAACGAAAAAAATTCATCAGATTTGTCGGTCGACGCAAGGTCATGCTAACGCTGATGATCGCGTGCATCCCCTGTTCAGGTATTTTAAAAATAAATTTAATTTGATTTATAACGAATTTTAAGTTTATTTCGATAAAGATACAATATTTTTATAACAACATATCATTTACAGTAACGCTCATGTTCGTCAAAGATGCCCAAAATATCATCAGTCAACTGAGCCATCTCGTACTCGACCTCTGCGGAATGGTCATAAAAATTATTTTAAAATTAACAAATTTGAATTATTTTATGAAATCGTCCTTTCTCTTCTGTTTCCAGTGACAACGGAAACAGATCATGAAATGTATACTTAATTTTTTTTTCAGTTTGCCACCATTATCTCCATCTCCACTATCATCGAAATGCTTCCATACGAAACGCGTTTCCTCTCGATGATCAATTGCTACCTGGGAGCTAGTATAACAACAGCGGCCGGGGTAAAATCGAAATAAATAGCGGCACTGGATCCGTGATCATTATGACTAAATATTCACAGAAAAAACAATTTTTAGAATATTTGGTATTGTAATATCGATCGAAAGTTTCGATTTGGATCCAGTGTCATCAGTAATAGTTCAATGATTGTCAGATCGAGTGATGACTCATACACGTTTGAAAGAGAATTTTGAACGAATTACAAAATTGTGTCGATTTTGCCGTAATTGTCATGTGTTGATTTCAATTGAAGGCGATGCATTTTCGACTTGGCTATTCTTCGTTCGCACTCGGTCTAAGCTGCCTAATCGGATGCGCTTTCGGAGCGATTCTTACCAGATTGTCAGTATTTCTTCTTTAAAGAAATTGTGCAAGATAGCCTGTCTTCAGTGCCCTCAAGGACTCGATCTGCCATCTCAACATTCGCAATGAGGTCGAAATCATTGAAAAGGTTCGTTTTTTTCAGATATCTATAAAATAGAGTTTGGAGCGGTGTCGAAAAAATAACGGTGAAACAAATGGATTAATACTTAGATAAGCCAAAATATTTGCTAAAATATTGTAAACCAGCCGATCTCTCTGTTCATTTCATAACCCAGAAAACGTGCGCGACACGTTTGACCTTGTTTACTATTTCGTGACCTACCTACGTGACTTTCGCAATAGTGGACAAACACACGAACACACACAGGGAGACATCTCTCCTTTATTAAGGAGTATGATATGATATGATATGATACAGGTTTTCCAAAAGCGAGAAGATGGACTCCACCAGGAGAAACCTGAGGGTGGCACGCATTTCCATCGAGCAGTCGCAAGGAAAATTTTCGAGGATCTCGTTTATCTGTCAGTAATTTTGCTTAATTAATTAAATTACGTTAATTAAATAAATTTTGAAACTAATCATTTTAGGGACCAAGACGAGCTCAAGTTTTCCGAATTTTTCCGGCGACTCTGGCGCAGCTTTGCCATGATCGAAATCGTTCTTACCATCTTCCAAGCGTTCGTATTTTATTATAACAATTTGCCCCTAGCAACCAGAAATAAATCCAAACGCTACTTTAAAACTAGCTATAAAAGGCTTAGTTATTGTTATTTTTGTGAAATTTTAGGGAAATTTTTTTCATGTTTTTAGTTTTTAAATTCAGTATGTCTGCGGGACTTCACGAATTCGAGAGCGAGCACTTCGTAAACGAGCGATTCGGGGACCCACTGAAGCTGTTTATTGATTCGGTAGGAATTTAATTTCAATTATATATATCTTTATCGCAACAAGATTAATTGTGCGAATACAACAAAAAAGAAAACCGGTGACTTGAGACCGGTAGGACGGATAATATGATGTATATGACGAAGATTGAAGATTATAGTCGCCGCATTATAATATTATATATCACATCAGCTGCTGGCATTCGTCCTCTGCGCCTTCCTTCTGTTCTTTCTGCGAAAGTTGGTTTTTGTTTTTTTAAGTTAAAATATTACTGTTGATATTGTTTCCATTATCCAGGGCTCATCGCAACCGCGCTATCTGCATTCTCTTCTCGGGTCTGCTTCTCAACTCGGCTCTTCGACGTGCTCTAGTGAGCGATATTTGTTTATTTTGCCCCTATTCTGTCTCCCAATTTAAAAAAAAAACGGATGAGAAATACTAATCAGAAAACACAAAATGATAACAATTTCTCAGGTCGGATACAACCAGCAGAACAAGTGTGCTTCAATTCAAGTAGTCAAGGGTAAGCACGGAAAATTTCAAAGTGCATTCTGAGTGCATTCCTATTCTTGAAAAAATATGAAACGACTGAAATTCTCGCGACGACCAGAAAATGTCGATCCACTTTGAATTCCCCTAACCATAAATCTCGCTTTTCAGATCAATACGAGATAATGTCGATGATTCTGAGCATCTCTGCGAATGGTCTCAGCAACGCTGTCGGTCTTATGGTGAGCAGGAGAGTATCCCTTTCCAGACGCATGTAGATCTATGGTGCATGCGAGAAATAACTGTGACTGTATGCTATGTTATAAATAACGTGCAATGATGACCGCGAATTAGTCTTATTGGACTTGTTTCCTTGTTTTGAGAGGCGATTTGAATGAAAACTAGACACCTCAAAAATTTCGAATTTAGCATACAATTTATTTATTAATTCTTCAGATTGCTCTCCACTTTCTTGAAACGACGCCTTCCATTCTTCGGTCGACCTGCGCGTTGCTCATCTATATGCCACTTGTGAGAAAAACGTTTAAAAAAACGTTTTAAACGTTTATAAACACGATCTAGCCAAACACACGGGGTGTGACGTATTGAAACCTCTTTTTATTTCGTCGAGAAATGTTTTCCAACTACAAAAACTTGCTAATCTTTGATCTTCAGAAGATCGTCAAGGATCTAGCTATCAAACACTTCACCGACCACGTTGGCAAGGTATTATTCATTTCAAAATGTTAACTATTTTTGTAATTTAATTAAAAATTTAAATAAATATTACAGGATCTCGACAACCTCACGCCCGTGTACATCTACCACCTGCTCATCATCATTTTCACCATGCTGTGAGGATAGTTTGATCTCGATATTTGATCTCTGATCTCTGAACAATGAACTCGTATTACTTGAGATATCCGGAATGTCACTGTTTTTTTATATCTTTGCTATCGAAACAGTGTGATTTTATTCAGACGAAGTATTGAGATAACTTATTGATCTTTGATCTCTCCAGCCGCACCAACTCCCGCCTGCCCTTCTCGCTCTACCTGTTCGACCTCATGCCTTCGTGAGTGTTATTTTAAATTAAAATAAATAATAAACAAATAAAAAAAATAATTTTAAAATAATAAAAAAATCGAAGGACCGAACACGAGCGCGAGGGCAACTGCGCCAGTCATGAGAAGGTTTGAGGAATAATTTCGAAATTAATAAAAAAAATAATTTTAAATAATTTTTGGTAATATAAAAAAAATAACGATAATTCTTCAGATTCGTCCGATAATGGAGGCCACAGCGCAGCCGCTGCACATGTCTGGCGAGACGGAGAAGGTGAGAAATTGATGTTACTTCTTTAAATAAAAATCTTTTAAAAATGTGTTTCTCGATCGCTAGGTGACGTGTTGGCATTGAACAAAAAAACAAAAATACTCACATATAAATAATTCATCTCCAGGACGACAAGAATCAGATCACCATCACAGAGAAGAGGGACAAGGTGAGCAATGCTATCGATTATGTTTTCAATAAGTTTTAATATCTGACGCGTTGATCTAAGCTGGATTGAAAATGCATATTGCAAATAATTGTCCATGTCCATAAAAATGCCCATAAAATGTGCCTAATTTCAAAATATTTATAAACTATTTATGTAAATTCTAGACCGACGACAAGAATCAGATAACCGTCACGGAGAAGCCGGAGAAATGTAGCGAAAAGAAGCGCAAGATCAACTTCAGACGAATTCTCAAGTCAAATGCTAATTAAAGAATTACCGTGATTGCATAATCGCGACGAAATCATAACATTTAGATAAACCAACTTCTATTCATCCATTTGTTTCGTTGCTCGGTTGCGTTCGTGATTTTTTTAAACAATCGCATTGCAACGATGTTTCGGTGGTGCTAAACACGCGGAAGTTTGCTTCGATCAGGAAGTTGCTTTGCTAATTGTAAATTGTGGCACTTCTTAACTTTCGTTAAAAAAGTAAGCGATCTAACTTTCGGTAGCGAGAAATGAGCTAGCAATCGAATGAGCGAGGAAGAAAATACTTTGATATCTTTGGGCACTAAAGTAAGAAATTCGCGAAAATGTACGCAGCGTACCTGATCTCTTTCTGGTCAAAGTGTCTCGCAATGCGGCTACAGTTTAGCGAGCGAACAAGAAAAATGAAAACGGAGAAAAGGAGTGATGTGTCTTTATGAATCATCCTAACCACAGTTCTGAATGAAATTCATTGAAATAAATTAACTATTCGTTCGCGCGTCTCTATCTAATTTGATGAACAAACGAGCTATATAAAAATGTCGACGTCTCGTCTTCAATTATTTAATTGAAACTTCGACGTTGAGAATCATGCATGAAATTATCTTTATTCCAACCTCTTTTCGGTAGAAGTTTTGGATTTTTCTCAAAAATAACACTTCCATTTTTAGCATTATTTCAAACATTTCGTTCAAGAACAAAAAAAATAGTTGTATTATTCGAAGCTGATAATTGAATTCCAGAATTATGCCCTAACAATAAGACTGGAATAGTTGCCATTCCGCCGTTCCAATCATCGCGAAAGTGATGTCGGCGAAAGTGGCGTTGGCGCGTTAGTCATGCTGACTCGAGTTTGGAATGAGAGACACTCTTCTTTCTGCACACTCTCAAATCAGTCAGAGAAAAGAATGGAATGACAGAAAGGAAAGAGAACTAGAGAAAGAAAAGAGCTTGAACACCTCCCCCATCAATGATCACGTCTCTCCATTCGGCCTGCTCTCTCGCCGGTCAGGTAGAGCGAGAGAGTATGGAAAATGGAGAGAGCTGGAACGTGTCTTTTCTCCCATCTAGACATGACGTTTAGGGGGGACGGCGATCATGCTGATTCACCGCATCAGAAATGCGCCTAGTCAACGACAGCAGGTGTATAAAAGGAGAAACGTGCTCAATTCTAACCACCAGCGGCCTATCTTTCATTACATGACGACAATTCAATAGCGCTTAATTATTACTGCATGCGAACATTTCTTCACATACCTTCTCAAATTTGCTAATATTTGCTCCATAAACAGCTAACTCGCCAAATGCCGGTATCACGTATCCATTCCAGTATGGATTATCTGTCGAGAATGTTTATGCTTATTTTATTGCGTATTGATCTGTTCACCATATCGTTTAAGTTTCCATGCCACTTCCACATAGTTTACAAGACCATCCACAGGGTATGAACACCCCTCGTAAAGAGTCAACAGATCACCGTTTATTAGCTGCTCAGACAGACTGAGCCATCCGATCTCTTCAAAACGGAGTGATCAAAACAATTTGTCATCCGATCCAGGGGTATATAAAGTGACCCTGATTAGTGTAGCGATCTCTTCTCCCGCGCTCCTCTCCTCTTGAATAAATCATTTTCTTCAATATCTTCCATTTCCAATCTTCTATTCCTCAATTTAATTAATGAACATTCCGTCGATGACTGTTAATTAACGTAGCTCGTTCATTATCTGATTTTTGAATGATTTCAGAATTCACATCATGACTTTCTCTACTTCTTCTCTCACTGTTGAGTCTTCAGCAACCATGGAGCCTAAGGTACGTTCTTCTAAACTAGAAATACAATTGAAAAATACATCACAATTCAAAATTTTATTTTCAGAAATCAATTCTCTGCCTCCCGAACGAGATTCTCTCTGAAATCTTCGAGAATCTCCCCTCGAAAGATCGTGAGATTGTTGGTGCCCTGCATGGCCGTCTGGAAGGAATTGAGAAAAGGACCGGATGCAGAGATTTCAGCACCATTTGCTTCAGTACGGTGAGTAAAAGACAGCCTTTCCCCTTGGATTTGGCCTAAATAATGCGAAAAGGCCAATATTCTGATAAAATAGATTCTCGAATGGATTTGTACCAGAAAAATACAAAAATATGCTTTTTATTGGATGGCAAAGATCATTTTTGTAGATCGATAAGCCGGAAATCGTCGCTCGTGATGTTAACGCGAACAAGTTCCGCAAGTCGCCTTCAGAGGAAGGATTGGCCAATTTCTTCCGTCGATCGACGTGCCGATCGCTTTTTATTGAGGTTCGCAGTTGATTCCGATTTCTAAATTCATTTCAAACTTTATTTCTATGAGTGAATACCCAACATTTGACGTCATCTTGGGTGGATTCTGTGTTGTATTTTCAACATAGCCGAATAGAATCTTATTTATTGATTAATTCCAGGGCCCTTTGACCATCGAACATGAGCAATCCATCCGATCCGCCTTCAAGTCGGTCGATTTCAAGGAGCTGCGAGCGGATTTCAAGGGCGATTACTCGGGCAGGTGAGACTTCTTTTTTTATTTTTCAAAAGTCAAAATACAGAATTTTTTCTACAAGACCGATAAAAACACTTTTCAGAATCCTCACCGATCTGCTCCGTGGCCGTTCGGACATTGAGCAACTGCACATTGGCGGATCCAGATGGATGATTGAGAAGGAGGTTGAGGAGGCGAGAAGAGCGTTGATGACGATTCCGACTGCAAGAAGATTAAACATCGCTGCTTCGGTGAGTTTTTTTTTCAGTGATTTCTTCACTTTTTTCAAGTTTTGAACTAGGAAAATCGGATGATTTTATTCGAATTCGTTTCGTAAAATTATTATTATTTTTTCAGTCCGGTAAAATCATCAGCGACTCCGTCCTCACTCATCTCGTCTCAATCTCTCACTACACCGACCTCGGAGGAGTCAAGGAGACGGCTATTACTGCCGAGGGATTGGAGAGAGCTTTTGAGGTGAGATTTACTCTACTTACTTTTGGACGTTACTGCATAATATTATGTATGCATATTATGTAGGGGCCACAACGCAGATAGCCGATTCTAAACAAAGGGGACAAATTTGTGTTCAAACTATCCCTCGTGGTCCCAATATCATCATAATTTTTACCATTTTTCGATATCTTTTCTCTGAGGCGCGCTAGAGCCCGAGAAGTACGCGCGCAACTCATTGGAGGAGAGGAGGGAAAAGTGAGACTAGAGGGAAGGGGGCGGAGCCTAATTTGCGTGTGTCTCTCTCCCTCCTCCCGCCTCTCTCGCTCCCCTCCGCCCGCCTCTCGCACGTCCCTCATAAATCAAGGAGTCACAAGCCGGGGAGCCGTTCTAAAATTCTATTTTTTCTCTAAAAATCGTAAAATATTCCAGTGAGTCAGAAACACTTTGTCCGAGCAGAATTGGTACACTGGAAGTCTTAGAAAAGGCTGATTTCGTTGTGAATCGACCCTATTCCCTACCTATATGTCCAATTTTGATCTACTTAGTGATGTTGAGCACTTCTCGGACAGTGCTCAATCGATTGGGGATGCCAGTAGCTATCCAACGCACTCTCGAACGAGTGATTTGGTTTAGAATGAACCTTGTGACTTTGGTTTCTCGCTTTTTCGCGAAATCGTGTCAGAGCAAAGTGGGCGGGGCTTGTGGGGCCTATGCATATGTGAATTTCAAGCAAATTCCTTTCGAATTTTTTATGGAAAACAGATGAAAAAATAGTAGCGGAAAAGTTCTGACTGTTACTATGAAATTTCGCTTTCTGAAGGTTAGATGAAATACACAACAGTTGCGTAAAGATGTTCTCGCATTGATTAAAAATAAGTAAGAATACGTTAATCATTTGATATTTCAGATGGTCTCAGCCGCTCCTCACTACAAAGAAGTCTCCTGCTCAGTCCCAGCAACTGCCGTCCATCAATTCCTCGACCAGAGACAATCCCAATTCGCCGTTGTTTTTCGAACGAATCTCCAGAATATTGCTACTGGGACCAAGTTCAACTATCGTCTTGATAGGGATAATCAGGACTATTTGTATGTATCCATTCAATCGGACAAAGCTCCTGTGCCCATGTAAACTAATTATAAAATTTGAATTGTACATATTTATCTTGAATCAACATTATTTGTCTGCTTGATAATAATAAATAATCATAATATTGGACGAGAATCGCGAGTAAGAGGAGGGGCAGCATCTGCAATGAACTGAGTTGAATTCAGAGCGCAAATAGTCTGACTCGCTCACATATATTCAATCGTTGGATTCAATCGTCGTCATGTACCAAGCTTCTTTATTTAAAAACTACATGGAGATAACAACTAATCAATTAGAGATGTGTCAGTGGGAAAAATTTAAGACCTCTCCACTTTCTCCCTCTGTCAATGCTTCCTCTCAAAGTATATTTTGCTTTTTTTCCTTCCGCATTTCTCTTGGGTCCTCGACTGGGAGGATTAATTGGAAGTTCTTCTTTTCCCTCTCCTTATGTCTCAAACTTCTTCCGCGATGGTTCGTGCCGAATGAATAAGAATTCTTCCGGCGGTGGTAGAACTGCCATGACAGTAGCTGAACAAAGTTTATGGTCATGTAGAAAACCAAATCATGTAGTTTACAATGCAAAACGAAAGATAACCGTAGACGAATTGCCGAAAACGATTTGCTCCTTACGTGATTATTCTCCATTCATGAAAAAGGGCTCCACGCACACTTCCAACGCATTCGTTCTAACCATCCAAACACATTCTTCGCAGTAAATCGTAGAACTTGATAAGCTTCAGTTGAGTTCGTGTAGGGAACTGAAAATATTTTTAAAAAAATGAAAACGAATTTGAACAACAAAGGACAAAGAAACAGCCAAAAGGCAATCGGACGCATGCAAGCGAAAAACTCAGCCAATATCGCACCGACACTATCAGTAATATGAGAGACACAAGCGAGTGCCGGGACTGACCGATCAAATTAGTGATAAGAAGTGCATACGGCGCTCACCTTCAAACTCACTTCGACATACAAATGACTCAACAATATAGTGTCGAAAACGATCGGCGTGCCGTTTCCATGTCTAAACGACACGCCGCCTCGGATCAGTCGTTTGAGAACGATTGCAAACGAATGAGTTGAAACGACGTGGCGTTTTTCGAAACGACGACTCTGCTCAACAACGTCATTCTTATCTCCGGAGAAGAAATTTGCACATTTTCTATGCAGTTATATTTTCTTCAACGAGTCACCACACCCCAAATAACATTGTATGCAGGAATTCCATTCAAATACATTCAGTTTTCAATACTTAAAATATCGATTTTATCATTGTCAAAATGAACGATTGATAGGACATTGAGTTCTCACGTTAAAAAAATCCAATTTAGAATTGATTCTAAGTCTGCTCTTCTCCTGTTCATTCTAGAGTTCGAACTACGGGTAATCGTCTCTTCATTTTCCACACTCTCTCACCGGTCAGAGTGGCGAGAGAGTGTGTGAAATGAAGAGACGATTACTCGTATTTCGAACTCTAGTTCATTCATATCATTGAAGAATTCAGTGGTTATCGATTATTGCCAAATATTTATTAGTCAAACGACGATAACAAAACGACAAGTAGTAGTGTCAATCATGGCATCAATCTCCTCTCATACTTCTCACTGAACACCCCCTGAATACCCAGGTTCGTCTTCCATCTCTGCATGTTCATGTGGACAATCCGAAGGATCCTCCTTCTTTTCCTCCTGATCTTCCTCTTTCGTCGAGGATGTAGTTGTCGATATCGTCGATGTAGATGGTTGTTCTTGAGCCCCAACTCCTGCTCTATTTCGAGCAGCGAGCTTGGCAGCTTCCCGCTTCTTGCGAGCCTCTCGCTTTTTCATAAATGCTTCGATGTCCTTTTTGGTAAAGTTGCTTGTTGCCGCAATTATCACTCCCTGATAAGTGATGGGCATCTTCGACTTCCTCATCGACTCCCTTCTCTCCTTTTCCTCCTTGCAAGCGTTACAAAATGCCGATGGTCCCTGTTCGCGGAACGCTGCTGCGACCGCTTGCTGACGCTGCTGAAATAAGAAATGATTGAACTACAGACATTGTATGTTTGAAATACTCAGCAAACGCAATGTGCTGGTTTGCGAGCTATTGATTGTCCATCACGGCCTCTTCCTAACTCCGCCCCACGAACGGTAGTCAAATGTCAATTACGAGCGGAATGGAAAATAAGGCGGCATGACAGAACCGCAATTACAAAAGCGCAAATTCCAATTGCGCAAACAACAAAAGCGCAAATTACGATACTCGGGTTACAATAGTGCTAGCGATGACTGCTTGGGCTCAAACGATAAATTGTGATCAGTGCTACCAAATTAACAGCTGAATTCGAATCAAAAATCACTAGCACCCATGTGAATCGCGTTTTGCTGATTTGCGCTTTTGTCGTTGCGGTTCTGTCATGCCCTCGAAAATACTCTTCTCACGATGACATGCAGCGAACGTTCAGCGCTAAATGAGCAGGCGCCGACATCGATTTCGGACTACTGGCAATGATAAGATGCCTCACCCATGCCTTCATCCTATTCGGCGGCTTGACACTGCAAGGATCTGGGCGAGATTGCCCCACATCGCCTGTCTGATCGTCAGCACTGGCTCCGGACGTCCAGGAAGAAGAGGACGATGCGGGGGATTCGGCTGATACCTGAGATTCCTTAATGGCACTTCTTCGATTTTTGGCCCAGACTGGTTTCGCTGAGTATTCCCTCCCTATCATTCTCATTCACCACCCCATCCACATTCGTATCGGTTGTTGATGTGCCAAAAATCAAAGATGTTTCATTATTATGAATTTTCGATTTGCTAGATTTTCATCATTTTATTGCATGATTTCCTATTGTTTTGTGCATTCGACGTGAATAAAAAGGTGATAAAGAACACTATGGATCAACTCCTTCCTGATATTCACTTGCCATCACCCCCCAATCGATGAAGAATTTCGGGAACTTCTTTGGTTTTTGGCAAAGTGGAAGGGGTGAGGAATGAGAATGGTAGGAGGGAAAAGTGGATAAATAAATGAATAAATAATCACCTGCTGCTGCTGCTGGTCGCTGTCGGATGCCGTATCCATCGTGGATTCATCGTCTCCGTCGCCAGTCGACGATGACATGGCTGCAAAATAGGTAAAACTAATGGGAAAAGGTTGAAAAAATAGACATCGTCAAGATGGAAACGTCTGGGAAACGAGGAACCAACTCTGAAAGATAGTAAGTAAAGCGAGAATAGATTATGAAAAAGGGAACACTTTTGTATGAATCGATTTAAGCAAAAACGACGCCAAGAGGTATTATTTTTTGAATTAGATACAGTATGAAGGCAAATTGTACTGTGGATGCGGCAGTCATCACTGTTCGTATACAATCGAAAACAATTATACTCATTTTGTTGAAATATGAAATGTGAAATGAACGCGATAAATTAAATTGAGTTTATTCACTTGTTGTGATTTGAGTTTATTTGGTTGTGATTACTTGCTGAGAGTTCTTCGGGTCTGGAATTCGAAATGATTGATTTTGAACTCTTAATTTTAACCGTTCCAACGTGTTGATTCAATTGACTGGAGCTCGAAATGTGAGCCACATGCGAGATATTAAGATAGTGTGCGAAATGAAGAGACCGCGACTCATATTTCGAGCTCAACAATTCGCTAATAAATGAAGGGAGTACCTGTATCGAATCCCGTTCACTTTCTCCTGATCATCTTCTCCAGTCCGGCGATCGGGTCGAATCCCTTCGAACTTCTGTCAAGTTCGTCCCTCTTTTTAGGGTCGCGAAAGACCATTGAGGTGGTCTGAAAACGCTTAATATCTTCAAAAATTCAAAATTATTAAACACACAATCACTCGATTTTTCAAGTAAAAAGGAGACAACAATTTTAAGTATGTAAAAAAACAAATAGTGAAATACGAACATTTCTCGCCGGCACGAGCAACGGTTCCTCGTCATCCGAATCCTCACGCTCGCTCTCCGGCTCCTTCTCAGATCTGGATATAGCAATTATTGCTGTTGTTGTCCTTGAGCTATTGTGATCAAATGATAAATCTAGTATGGCGATGCGTGTTTATTTGACTGTAGTAAACCAACATATGTTTGTTGGATTAAAAAAAACTGGCAACAGATCGAGTGTGTCGACTTGGTAAAGAAGGTAGTAAGTTTTGCATCATTTTTTCGCTGTGAGTAGTCAGTTTTATGAACCAGTGTTAGTCACTCACACTGGCATGAGATCGAACATGTACAGCGAGTAGGGCAGGGCGGATTTCGATCGAACCAGAGTAACAATTATTATGATGATGTGGTACATGTAGATAGGCACGAGGAAGAGAAGGGACTGCAATTTGTTTATTAATAACTAATATAAAATTGCAAAAAAATATAAAGGAAAAATAAGCACTTCATTCGATCGCTCGGCAATGATTTTCTCGCCGAGGTAGATGCCGCATTTCTGAAATTTGCTGATTTGGACATTTTTTAGATACTTATGCTCTATTAATCATTGATTTTGGTTTTCAACAGTGAAGAAGAACCAGAGCGAGCGAAAGTGTGTACTACATGATCAGATGAGAGGGCGGTCCATATTTCGAGCTTTAAATATCAGTTATAACTAACCATGGGCAGATACACAATCATGGGCGCCGTCAGTCGGAGAATGGAGGGCGTAGTCTCGAGGAAGTGGAGCAGGAGCTATAAATTATTCTTTAGTTGTAAATCTAAAATAAATAAAAATAGCAAACGCTAGTTTCATAAAAAAACTACGCTTTTTGTACATGCTGTTCGCGACTAGCTTGTTTTATAATAGATGCTTGCTTATCGAAGTGAACCCACCAAAATCTGCAGACACGATCCAAAGGAAGTCGCCAGCACACTGAGGATCGACGAGAAAACGTAGTATTTGGCTGAAATTTATATTTATTTAAAAATTAAATTAAATATTTTTCACTTTCAATGAGATCGATGTCCGCGCAGCCGTTGTGCTTGTCGAATTCGGCCTGAATTTATTTCCATTAATAATTATAAAAATAATTATTGACCTCAAAAAGAATTGTGTTTTTTGTTCTGACGTGTCAATTCTGATGAGACGCCAAAACAGGAAGCCAAATTATAATTTATAAATGCAAATAAAATGCATACGATAGCATGACGGAGTCCGGCGATGAGCAAGGAGACAGCGTAGACGTACGCGAGGGCTTTCACTCGATGAACTCTGCAAAAATATACTTACTTTATTTATCTACACGGATAGTGTACTAAGAGCAAGAAAGAAGCAACGAGTGGTACTCCGAAAATTCAATTTTAATTCTACCAACTATCTAACCACCAAGTGTCGAGATAATTTTGAACAACCGTTAACGCAAACCGTTTAACGCAGAACTTTTTTTTATAAATTGTTGATCACTATTCGAAAACCTTAGCAAGCTTGACAGTAAAAAAGTGAAGATGTAAAGGAGAAAATGTGAAATAAATGCTCACTTTCTCAGAAACAGCATTGTCATAAACGCGAGAAGGTACCCAGTGATCTTAAAATAATTAAATAATTACAAATAATAATTATATAAAAATATATTTACCCGATCGACTTGGACGAGGTAGCTCCCGCGAAACTGCTCCGACCAAAATCGTCCAAACTCGTACTCGTGGAGCCCGGCCGATATACTGAAATTAATTATTATTAATATTATGAATAAATATTTTTAATTTAAAAAAATTAATAACAACGGACGATTGAAAGAGCGCGATCAAAATCTCGAGCATGATCGAATTGCGCCAGATCCGCTTGAGGAAATTGATCAGTTTGAGCTCGTCACGATCCCTGAAAATGAATATTTCTAGTATACAATTTATGCAAAATTCTAAAGTATTTCCATCTAAATTACGCTTAATCTAACCCTACATCACAGGGGTACAAAAGTGGTTGTGCACGCCTACATTAATCTTTATATCCGAGTTCTAGATAATTCGATGACACATTTCCCCTCCAAACTCACAAATAAACCAGGTCCTCGAAGATCTTTCTCGCCACTCGACTGTGGTAGTACGCGCCACCGTCGGGATTGGCATCAAGCAGCCGCATCTCCTCTTTGCGGATTAACTGGAAATTGCTTGTTTCGAAAATCAGGTTTTTTGTTAGGAAAACTGCATATTTGGTCCCACTTTTTATATCGCAATTGCGAATCACAAAATGAAATAAAAAAATTTTAATACCTCCTCCACTTCATCCGCCTCGTTCCGGATGTTGAGATGGCAGATAGAGTCACGAATCGCACTTAAACTTATGCTTTTATGAGACGAATCACGAGAGAATCGACCACCCAGTGGCGGAATACAAAACATATGTCTAATCCGGCTCAAAAGTATATGGCAGGTACTTTTTACAATGCTCTGTCAAACTGCGCCTCGGAAATTTGAATATCGATTTTTAATTTCGAGTTACGGTAGATCAAAGATCAACTACTCACTCATTTTTCATGAAATACGCCTCACGAGATTAATCATAACTCGCTTCAAAATAAACATTTTCACTCATTCTATGTTGTGTTAGATAGAGGGAAGCTCGGGCAACATTTCTCAGAAGAAAAAGTCATTCCTGGTCAGTGCGCTCCTGCGGAGCTGTCGGACGACCGAAAAAATAGTGTAACTATGGGAATACCGAATTTCTCAAAAAGCTATTATGATTTTTATAAAGTACCTATGTATGCCTCAAAAATCAACAAAGGACAGATAAATAGGAGGATGGAGAAAAAAAGAGGGCGCATTTATGTCTCTCGGCTCGCGGACGAGTTTCGTAAAGAAAAGTTCCTGACGTTCCTTTTGAACCTAAATGTGCTAAAATTTATTGGAAATTATCATTAAAAACATTTAAAAACGTTTGCCACACTTTGGATGGTCTCAATTTGAAGAGAAAGTGTCATTTTACTCTTCAATTTTCTTCATTTTCATTGTGGCTTGAAATGGAACTCTTAATGTTTTTATATGATTTAAAAATTGCCATAGAGTCAGTTTTTAGTGTTGAATTCGAAAATCGACACTAGAAAGACGTATCTTCAAACCCCCCTCTTTCGCATATTCACACCCCTCTTTACCAGATATTTTTTGGGAACTCATGACTATGGATATGAGCCTAAGCAAGCCATAGTAATTATCAAAGATCTCGACAAACTAAACATTTCTGTGAAGAAAATGAAGAGTTTTCTCTTCATTGAAGAGAGTTATGTCGATTTGAAGAATTCGGCTCTTCACTTTTCAGACCGCTAAAAATCCAGATTCCGCATTTAAAATATTCAATTTTTTGACTTAAAATAACTAAACTAATGATATTATGCAACTTTGGAACGTTTTGGACCAATTTGAAGCATTTCTATAATTTTGATTTTTTTCGAATCCAAAAAATATCGATGAAAATTCAAAATGTATGG
>LS487873.1:646276-675168 GCA_900490705.1 Pristionchus arcanus
CTCGATATTTGATTATCGATGCACTCTCCGATCTCTCTCCGAATAAGATGGCAGGGAAGATTCAGTTTAAACGACGTCCGCTTGTACTCAGCTGCTCTCAGTTTTATTTAATCCGTCTTGAATGCCTGTGAGAGAATAAATGCATGGATGAAAGAAGAATAGATTCACCTTGCGGTAGTTAACCTCCTCCCCATGTTGTTTAATGAAGTTGACATAATCAGCTTGTCCGGGAGTGGCAATGAGTAAGAATGATCCCTCTCGACCATTTCGACCCGCACGACAAGAACGATGAATGATCCAACTGAAAAGAATACAACTAAACACACCAACATCGTAAGCAAATGTAAACATAATCAGCAGAAACGCAATACATCTTCATCCATCCATTCCCATGTAATTCTTACCTGTCCATATCACACTTAGGTTTCCTTACATCGCATCAGTCCAATTCATTTCCATCTCGTCAATAGCAGTAATCCTGAAAGAACAAAAATAATTTCCGATTAAAACGGTTCTTCTTCGGTGTTTTGGCAAATCTGTTATGTCCGAGACAATTTAACGAGAATCGGGTGAACAATACACAACACACAACGCGAAGTAAAACAACAATAAATTTGAAGCCTTTTCGTTGATAATTTCGTTGTTTTTTTTTAAATTTAAAGCGTTTTTCTCTGTTTCCTAAGGTTCCTATTGAAGATGCTAGCTCTGGCTCGTCGTAGACAGCCCAACCAGGGATACCGAAGGATTCATCCTCTCAATATGGGCAATGGAAACATTTTCCGAGGGAAGTTTCGCTTCCACAAAACCGCCATTGCCGAGTTGGTTCAAATTGCGGACCCATACTTGACACCCCAGAATCTGAATGGAACAGCCATCAACAAAACCGATCAGGTACTGCCTCAATCGCTGTACATAAACAATGTTCTATCTAAAGGTGCTTATCTTCCTGTCGTCAATGGGAAGCAATTCATTTCAAGCAGTTATCTGCGATCGCTTTGGATGTAGCCAACAGTCCGTATCCAATATCGTCGATCGCGTGCTTCATGCATTCACGGACCCTGTGGTCGTTGACCATTTCATCAATTTCCCTATTGAGGACGCGGCATGGCGAAGGCGAGTGAAACTTTCCGCTTACCGTAACTTAACCTAACATACACTTCATTCAATTTCGAATCTTTCCAGACGGACAGCGAGGGATTTCTCCCGTCTGGCGGGTCTTCGGAATGTTGTGGGAGCAGTTGATGGGTCTTTCATTCCGATCCAGACTCCCCCTCATTCGCAAAATCTCTTTCGATGTCGGAAACAGTTCCCAGCCTTGAATGCGACATTTATTGTCGATTCATGGGGACGCATCCTCTATTGCAACCCCAGAATGCCCGGGAGTACACATGATTCCCTCGTGCTGGAAGCCTCACCTGCTCGCCTGCGGATCAATGCGTTGACCTGTGCAGAGGGCTATGCCCTCATCGGTGACAAGGCGTATCGGAATGATGGTAGACTAATGACGCCTCTTGCCAATCCCGTCACCCCGCAAGAGAAGAAGTTTAACAAAATGCATTGCAAGACTCGCGTGATCGTTGAACAGGTTTTTGGCATGATAAAGAGACGATTCCCCATTCTTAGTGGAAGGATTCGTTACGACTCTGCTAAATGTGCTCGTGTTGTCCTGGCTGCGGCAGTACTATGGAATTTTGGATTGGATAAGGGCCATGGCGCGCAGCGAGGAAGAGGACCCGTCAACTTCCAGTACCCAATGCCTCCTTCCTCTAGGAATGTTCGAAATGTTGTTATCGCTACCCTCTAAGTAGATCATCATTTTCTACTCTGTTCTTTGCTTAAATTCCTAGATAAACACTACGGAAAGGCTCCAATTAAGTTACAACACACACAAAATGGGACAGTTAAACAACGATAAAAACCAGCCTAGATATCAATGGGATTCGAAGATCCTCCGGGCTCCGATGCAGATGCACGCACTTTCCGATCCTGAAATTAGACCAGTTAATAACCTTTTGCAAATTCCCGTTCCTCCCTCTCTCTCATCAATCTCTAGTTATTCAAAATGTTATTTTTTTATTGCCGCAAGGGCAAGATGCACGGACATAATCGTCAATAAGCGATTGCAGATCAGCAATCGGTCGATTCGGAGCATAGCGAATCTGTAAAGCATGTGTAAACGATGGAGAAAATAAACTACTAACCGCTGAACGCAGCTGCTCCACTGCTTCTACCGCAGCTTGAGCTTTACCGCCGGATGCAGCCATCTGCATCACATTTAACACATGAATGTTCTGCTAAATATACCTTTGACTCCAAAGACTGAACAACATTGACCACTCTAGAGATGGCATCGTCCATCTTTCCGTCAGCCTTCTCCTTCTTCTCAGCAGGGCCGTCTCCCTTTCTGAAGCCCAATTCGGCTGCTCTTTTGAGCATCTGCGGGCGAGCAGCTCTCAAGAACTCGACATGACTCAGCTTCTAGAGAATTCAAACCATACTATGACCTGTAGAATGTTATGGTACCTTGGCCCTCTCAATTCCTGCATCGGTGAGCTTCTTCGAGGAAGATTTCACTGTCGGCTTCACGTAGAAATTGAATAAGTCAGGAAACGAATTTTGATAATTACCTTAGACGAGCAGGGAGCATCATCATCCATTACTTCCACCTCCTCCTCCATGTCATCATCCGTGCTACCCTTACGCACATTGAGTGCACCGAAGCCCTATTAAGTAGCAAATATGAACAAGAACATCATAGTAAATAATTGAACACTCACGTGTCCTGTTTCGAGACCGATATCCCCCACACCCATCGCCCCTTCTGTCTTTCGCAGATATGCGATTATCATTGAATCCGTCAAGGAAGGGTTCTGAAGCTTCTGGATTTCCGCTTCACTCTTGGCATCTCTTCCTCCGCCAGTGGCACTCGTATAGCTAGTTAAAGAACTTTTCTTACAAATACCACGATTCAAACAAACGCTCGTTCCATGATTAACGCCCTCTTTAGCCCATCTCTCCTTTTATCGAAGTGCTTCTTAAGCTGATCATACGTCTTCTCTAGACCGGGATATCGGCTGAATATATCAGAGAAAATTCACCATGTCTTAAATTTTGACTAACTTGTTGAATTCGGTAGTAACCTCATCCGACGCATTCTTTCGTAAAGATGCCCCATTTGCAAATCCTTTCGGATTAAACTGCAGAAGCAGCTCCTTTCTAGCCAAAATGGCATCCACTATGAAATCCGATGCGTCCTGGTTTATATACTTCTGAAACACTCATCTACAGACACCAAGAGAGAGAAAATCAAACCCCTCTCCGTTTCTCCGATTCCATATTGATGCTGGAGAGCGATCTTTACTTAACGGTTTATATATGAGTACAATAACTCTACATTTTCTTTAGATACGAGTAGCCGATAGAGAATACGATTGATCTTATAGGAAATGATCTACTAATAAAGTTACACACAAAGCAGTTTATTACATTAATGACATTTACGAAAAATACTAACAAATACACATAAAACTGAAAATAATATTAAACCTGCAAGAATGCAGCAAATATATCTGTATATGTATTGACAAAAGAGAAAATATAAAGATTCTTGACAGAATCTTTATATTTTGAAAAAAAGCAGATTAATTTTATTGGTGTAATATTGAAACATAAATACTATTGGTAACACTAGCAAATAAAGACACATCGAGGAACGTGGTTTTGGATAAATGTTTCACAAAAGATGGGAAAGAAGGTACTGCGTGCATTATGACAAGTGATATATGCGTTTATTTTAATTACCGATACAATAATTGACTGATATAAGCGGTAACAATACAACTGTGTGTGTAACATGAAAACAACAACAATAAATCTCTAATTGTAAGTATTCTCTTCTTTGGTTATTTGACATAAAATGATTAGAAACTTATTATAAAATGAAATAACGCTTACCTTCATCTAAATATTTAGTTTGGGTTTAGTCGTCTTATTATTTAGCCTATGTTCCTATCCAGGTAGAAACAAAATGAGAAAGATGTGAGAGGGAGAGAGGATGACCGATTAATTTACCCTGACCAACCTTATCATGAAACTGCTGCTATCTTGTCCTTTCTCTTTTCCAATTGAATATGAATTTCCTTCTGGGGTCTCATAATTAGTTCCATCTTCGTTCTCACCTGCCATTTCATTCTCTCTTTCCTTCTTAACTTTCCTAATCTTACCTCGAATCTTCTTTCACTTGATTTGATCTTGAAATTTTGGAATATACACGCCCCAGATCATCCACTGAAATCTCGTCTCCAACAAAGACTGCATCCACCTCTTCATGAATAAGCCTCTGAAACATTTCAATATTAGTAACAGCTCATTTTTCAAATGATTAGTGGCTGTGCACTTTCCAGTTTCAGAATGACACTCCAATTGGATGCTGGTCATTAGCGATTCACAGTACAATAACTGGAAAAAAAGAGGACAATAACACTTCCTATCTAGATAACTCGGAAATGTGCTAAATTTGTTTCCATTTACACACCTGTATATTGTCATCGTTTCCAATGAGATGGAGAGCCCACGTGAGGGCTGTTGCTGTCGTATCATGTCCTTCGAACATAAATGTATCTACCTCAAAGTGGATGATCACAATAAGAAATTTGATTGATGTTTACCTCTGGTTGAATGTCTTTCCACTCCATTGATCCTTCGTTCCACATATGAAGGAGCAGATCGAGAAATGGAAGTCTTCCTTACAATCTCCATTCACTCGCACGCATTTCTTCCAGAATTTTGATCTAGCTTCAAAAAGAGCATTAATAGTGAAATAGCCCTTGTCAGGGTGGACTCGAACCAATAATTGTACATATTAATAAAACATTTATTCACAAAAACGAATAATCAGTAATTAATCTAATTTGCCTCTTTAAAGTTCCGTTCGTTCAAAAAGTTGATCATTCCACGGCGATCATTATTCATTGCGAGTGGGAAGAAATCATTCTGAACAGAAGATGTTGAATATACGGAAAAGAGAGAGTGGAATTAATGACTCACAAGGAAATCAGTATAATTATTTTGGAGAATATGCTCGGGCATCGAAGATTTCATTTCACCTTTCTTCTCACCTTTTCCTTCAGTCTCATTCTCCATCTTTAGTATATCATTTTCTTTTATCCTCAGTCCATTCTCCATCCAATTGGCAAATTGATCCATCAGTGCTTTGTTGTATCCAACTGAATTGAAAACTATATTCAAATCTCAATTAAAATAACTCACTTGCATCCATACACGAGTGGAATTTGTCGTTCCACTCGGTCTGTTCGATTGTTCCGAAGAGATGAGAAGTCGTCACGTTGCCAATCGATGGAATCTCAGAGGGAGCACAACGAAGAGGCCTAGAATAAGAGGTCCGTTCAAGATAGATCGTAGACCAGTCATGTACCCCTCCCTAAAGACCCAAAAAGCAGAATAAACTGACGGTTCAGTGACTGGAAGTGCAGTCGTAGTCGTGGTAGTGTCCGTAGAGATGAGTTCAGTCGTATTGATGGAAGGGATCGACTCATTCGTCCATGGATGAAACACCGCGAAAAGGATGATTATGCAGAGGAAAGAGACGCCATGAATCCGAGAAGGAGTTTACAGAGAAGACTCTTCTTCTTCTTGTCTCATCGCAACAACCACTTCCTCTCCTCCTTCTTCATCTCCAATGAGTCCATCTTGTGAATCGGCCTCTCTTCCATTCTATTCCCTCAATCGAATCGATCGTTGCTCCTCTCCGTCTACCATTATAGAAGACGAGAACTGAAATAGATTAGGGGATGAGAGGGAAGAGGACACGGAAGCAGGAATGAATGATCGACAATGAAATCAATGAGATGACGAAAGAGCTAGGACTCAATCATGGTAGAGATGCGGCGAAAACCAACAAGGAGCTCAAGCAAGCCCAACAAACAGTTTCGCGGCAGAATAACCAGTGCAAAGTGGGATGATGTGACCAAAGTGCGTAATGTAACATGAAATACAATTAATTAATTAATAAAAACAATACAAATCAATAATAAACGGGAGCGGGATGACGACCCGAATTAGTGCAGAGAGCCGCACACTGCTCGCTGCATCGGCCTCCCGCCGCATACGGTAGGCAATCGCGAACTGACTTGAAAGATTTGAGATAGCTCAAATTTTGGGAAAGCCGTTTTTTTGGGGTGAAAACGAGAGAGGGAAGCTATGTAAGAGAGACAGAGAAAGAGAGACACCCCAAAATTTGGAGTAGCCCCATGAGCTACTCCAAAATTTGAGGGTCTTCCTATCTCTAATTCTCTCGCTCCCCCTATGGTGAGAGACGCTCTCTCGTCCAAGATTTGGGGAAGTGCTCAAATTTGAGCTTTGAGAGACGAAAATTTGGGGTAGATCAAGTGCTTCCCTCACTCTTTTTGGGAGGAAATTTGGGGGAATAGGCTCAAATTTTTGACCATTTGGTACGGGTACTGGAAAATCTTTAAAACAATCGAGCGAATGATCGTCTCTCTGTCTCGAAAGTGTGCGTGTGTTTTTGAAGAATGAGGACCTGTATTTCGAGCTCTTCTCGATTCATTTTGACTGAGTGGTAAATTGATATTCCCAGGTGATCACGGACACGGGCACTTCATGGATTGGCTGCCCGAATGATGTCTTTAATGCGATGGTCAAGAACACTAACGCCAAATACGCGGTGCTCATCGGCCAGGTATGAGACATTTCGCGAACGCCTCATTTCATGGTTTCTCGTCGGTCAGAGAAACCGCCAGAGCATTGTGAAATGAAAGATAAAAACAAGCGTTTGCACACCCTAGCTGTGGTGCGCTCACGCCATGAGGAACTGGGGGCAATTATAGTATGAGGTTGATCTTCGAAAATTATTTCGTGTACTTTCCAGTGGATTGTGCAATGCGATACCTACTACCCGGATATGATCTTCAAGATTGGAGGAATCGAGTATCACATTCCCGCTTATGAATACGTGCTGGATGTGAGTGCTGCCCATTGATATTTATAATGATTGGACCCCCAAGTTGATCGAAAATATCAAATACGAAAATAAGCTCAAAAAATAATACGAACCATTTCCAGCTCGGTCTCCCGGCAGGCGATTGCGTGCTCGCCGCTTTTCCGATGGTGGTGCGTTTTTGTGTATTTGTTACTGTACTTGCTAGTTCGAATAAGATCAGGACATTTCTTGCTACAGGAAAGGAATGAGAACGAGAGGAGGGGAGCAAGGGCATTTTGTAATCGGTTAAAATCACCTCGACTACTCAAAATTTTCAGGGCACCGGCAACAATCCTCAATTCATCCTCGGTGACGTCTTCATCCGGCAGTATTGCAACGTGCACGACATCGGACAGGGGCGTATCGGATTCGCCCGGTCGACCGTCGGTGAGCACAAGTGATATACGTCCTAATAGTTTTGAACTGAAAATCCCGAAATTTACACTAATCAATGAATCTGACGATTTCGCCATACGTTTTTTTTCTGAATGCACATTTCATTACAGAAGGCACAACGTACACGCCGCCCTCAACCCAGCCCACGTCCCCTACCACTCCAACAACTACCAGTGGCGGATTCATGCCAACAGGTCCGCAATTCTGAAAAGATAATTTTCTAACTAAAGCTTATTTTAGAATTTAGGGTCCGAATATTGATGTTTGTTCTTAGTTATTACTCTTGTCATCTCTCAGTAGGCTCTTACGATTCAATTCGAGATAGGGGATCCGGTGAGTAAAATTTAGTCACGAAAGAACATAACTTTTGTAAATTAATTCTTCTTTTTTTTCAGGCGGCCTTGTCACAGTCCTGCTGCTTGCACTCCTGCATAAATATTAATTAATTTTCAAATTGTTTTGTTACAAATAATTTTGAATAAATATGTCACTGAGATGCGATTGTTGATCGAGCACAAGGAATGGCTGCAAAATTAATGACTCGGCAATACTAAATATCTAGCAAAAGATAGAAACATGTTTGAATACAATGTTGCCTACAAGTTCAGGCGCACGATTGCTTGCAATTTTGATTCAGATAATTCAGATTGATTCAGATGATTCAGATAATGCTGGACAGAATTCGAATTGATAAATTACTATGAACTTTGATTATGTGGTGCGCAATCTTCATAAACTCAACCAGAGAACCTTTAACAAAATGCAAGAAGCAGGTATTTCACGGTTTGACCATCCTATAGCCTTGCATCATCAACGGTCTTTGCTCTATTCTCGGAGACGATACCATTCTCGTTTTGTCATATTCACTCCATCTGAAGTTTGCTATGCCAATTCTGTTGCGTCAGAAGTGACCGATTGCACTTTTGCGTGAGTCATACTGTCAATCCTTTGCAGTCCGTTGATCTAATCCAATGGTCTCGATATCATCCACGCACACGATGACAGTCGACATTTCGCCACACTCGAGTGTCGTCTTATCTCGTGAATTACTCACGCTGTTTGAACTACATGATCTCAACAGCTAAACCAATCGATTCGAATTTTCCAGAGTAGAAAAAATTGTCGTCTTGTCATATTTGTTACAGGCTCGAGGCTAGTTTGGGTAATCAACAGAATTGGGAATAAGGCCACGATGACGTGTTTAAAAAAAAAGAAAACCGTGTTTCGAAAAAAAGGTGCGTGTTTCGTGCTGAATCAGCAGTGCTGATACGCCCGCTTTTTCCGTTGCATATAAATCGTTATCAATCCGTGGCTCAAAGCGCGAATCATACATGTGTGCCCCAATCGTGGCATGCGTCACTATTCTTGTCAGTCGTTACTTGTTCCCTTGATCAACAAAGTGCGATTTGTTAATGTTATTTTCAATATTTCTAATCAATTTTTAGATGCTCAAGCTCTTGCTGAGCTCTTTACTAGTTGCGCTAGCTATTGCCGCCCCGACAAGCAATGAAACGAGCAACCAAATGTTCCAAGTAACGATGCGCAAGAGCCCCTCGTTTCGGGAAAAGTTGATCAGGTATTCCTGACGTTTTACTTCTATTCTGACCTCCAGCTGTATTCCGAGTGAAATGGCATGGAGTAAAAGTTTCAATTCAGAGAAAACCGCCTCGTCGAGTTTGTCGCCGAACAAGAGCGACAACGGGCTGAGCAAATAGGATCGCAGGTGAGAAGACGCTTTTATTATTGCCCACGCAACGCCAGAGTAAACTCGAATCCAAATGCACCGATATGTAAATTTTCGAAATACCAGACAGTATTGATTCATTCAGTTTTTTTCAGAGCGCCGTCAATCAGCAACCGTTCAAGGACTACTACGATGATTTCTACTTGGGTCAAATATCGCTTGGCACTCCTCGTAAGTTACTCTCACACAGCTTAATAAAGAAGGGCGCAGTGTATTAGAGGAGATCCTTGCAATTTAGGCGTTCAAAAATATATGTTTCAGCACAATACTTCACCGTTGTAATGGACACGGGTTCGTCGAATCTTTGGGTGATTGATTCGAGCTGCACTTCTCAGGTGAATCATCCAGACTGATAAAAAAGCACGTTTTATCGGTCACACAAAGGGCGAAATTCGAGTCATCTTCAGACTACTATGTTGCGATGAATTTCAAACACTGCCTCTTCCCGGCGATCAATATCGCTCATTGTTGAATATTTGCAGCAAATAGTAACGTACAAATTTCAGGACTGCTACGGGCAGATAAGCTCGGGCTGGGTGAAGACGCGATTCTACGCATCGTAAGCATTTTCTTTCGAATATATCAATAACTCCTAAGGAAGAAAAAAGATCTTCTGAAACGCAGCTCGCTATTACACATATCAATTGAAGGCATATCGTCATTCTCTGATGTATCTTTTTTTAGGCTATCCTCCACATTCCAACCATCCGACGAGAAGTTCGTGCTACGGTACGGCTCCGGCTCGTGCCGGGGCGACATTGGCTACGATGTGCTCAATATGGCAGGCATGAGTGTAAGTTTGCAAATAATACGCTTCACGTTTCCACGGAGAAAAAATCGAGAAATTTTCAACAACAACAAAATGCAACAGCACTGTTCATTCGAGAAGGAATGATGCGACCCCCCTAAATACAATGGCAATTTTGCAGTACAACCACCAGGGCTTCGGCGTGGCCACGTCCATCGCGCCTGTGTTCGGCATGCAGCCAATGGACGGTGAGTGAAGCGAGTGCCTTTATAAGAACGGAATGGAATAACGAATTTGGATGTGTTGAGGGGATGAAGATGAGATTGTAGTTCTTCTTCATTCCTCGCGAAAAGACACAGTTGATCGCGTTTCGCACCTTGATCGGTTAGACTGTATGAAATTGTCGAACAATATTGAATACGCTATGATGAATAATACGCGATTTCGTATTTCGCCCGTATTTCGAACTTTCTAAATTCAGGCATCCTCGGTCTCGGATGGCCGGCACTCGCTGAGAACGGAGTCATTCCGCCCGTGCAGAACATGCTCAACCAGATGAACGAGCCCGTATTCACCGTCTTTATGGCCAGGTTTGCTGCGAACTTATTCGAAACTTGGCGAGGATCGGTAGTCCAGCAAGCTGTACTTTGACCATAGATGTTTACCATTTTGTGAGATAGAAAAACCAATATAGCGCTTGAATGTGTACCTTCATTAGTGGTGATTATTATGATTCTTGATAGAAGTCTGGCCAGCAAGGGATCACGTAGGCCCCGCCGTACCGGGCCTTACCTGTGTACCCCACCAGGCGTGGTTGTCTCAAGACAACTGTAAAATCGCCTTGATTGTGGAAGCAACTTTAACTTTTTTAAATTTTTTATTATGATTCTTCACAGGCACCAGTGGCTGAGCTTGAGCGAGGTGGACGGCGGAGTCATCACTTTCGGAGGGTACGATAAAGTGAACTGCGACTCACAGGTGAATCATCTTTCTTGCCATCCTCTTCAAAACCTCTCCCCACATATGACATTTACATTAAATCAGTTGTGGCTATGATTGTGGAATCTCGATCGGTTTTGAATTTAAATAAGAAATTTCAGATCAACTACGTCCCGCTCACGTCCCAAACCTACTGGCAGTTCAAGTTGGACGATTTTGCGATCGGCGGTTATCGGGCGTATAACAGCTACCAGGTGGGAGCGGTTATCATTTTCAGGAACGCTGTCTGAACAAGCGAATCTTACTATGTTCATACTCACGAAACCGGTCACGAAACAATGAGAGTGAAAATATTTGATCACAGACATATCGACTCACAATTTGAAGGCTGATGAATTGACCACTAAAATTGCAGGTGATCTCTGACACGGGTACGTCGTGGATCGGCGCACCCACCGCCGTCTTCAACAACATCGTCTCCCAGACGAAGGCCAAGCTGAATGCGGACGGAAATGTTAGCATTGCTGATTTTTTCAATCATTTTGGCGACTTCTGCTTCGCCAAAGTGCAACTGTAGGGTACGCGTTAAAAGAAGTCCTTTTCAGTACCTGCTGAACTGCAACGGTAACTACCCGGACATGGTGTTCAAGATTGGCGGCATCGACTATTATGTGCCCTCGTATGAGTATCTGCTTGATGTGAGTTGTACATTTTGAAATAGTTAGATAATAACAATAACAACAACAACAACGCATTCCAGCTTGGCTACACGAACAACTACTGCGCGCTCGCCATCTTCGAAATTAAGGTAATGATTTCCCACTTTTATTCATGAAAAAAGTCCTCATACAGAAAAGATATGGAATTGCTGCCACATTTTTTTTCTAATTCGTAAATATTATTTTCAGGGTGCCGGTCTCGGCCCTCAGTTCATCCTCGGAGACGTCTTCATTCGGCAGTTCTGCAACATCCACGACGTCGGAAATGCGCGAATCGGATTCGCTAGGTCGATTAATTCGGCACCGAGTTCTTCCGTTTTCGCTCTTCTTGCCGCCGCCATCATCGCTAGATTATTCTATTGAAATTGATGTGTATTTGAAAAAAATAAACAATATTTTCGCATTTGAAGATTCTTTTTCGAGAGACATGCACGGACCTCGAATTGTCATCTAATCTTAAGAAACTCTAGAGAAGCAGCGATCGAAGATCTATCAAGAACGTTATACTCTATAAGTGCAGCCACCCACGAAAAACATTTTCCGGCACTTTTCTAGTTCCGTACTAGGCCCCGCCCCCTCCCCCTCCTTACCCCTCGCGCTCCTCCCCCTTCCCTCCCTCTCTCTCTCGTCTTTTGCAATCTTTGGGAAGGGGCGGCGAGCGAGAGAGCGAGAGGGACTGAGGAGAGAGCGCTAGACGCACACGCTCCCTCGCCCCTCTCCCTACGCTCTCTTACCCGTCTCGGCTAGACCGCGCTCTCCCTATAACCCCCCTACGCTCGCTCCTCTCGCTAATCGGACGGTACACTGTACCTATGCCCGATTGTTTGCCGCTTGATCGGCATTTTTGGAGTGTCTCCTACGCCCTAAACGGGCAGGTAGGAGGCGGGCTCCACCCCTCCCCTCCATTGAGGGGAAGGGGTGGAGTCAAGGGGGTGTGGCCTAGTACGGAACTAGAAAAGTCCCCATTTTCCCACGTGAATACCAAGAAAACAGTGCGAATGATGACAATAATGCAGCTTAGAAATCATCTATACAGCCAGTAGCTCAAAGATGTCCGCGTTTCCATCCCCGTTGTGCGTTCACGACATCATCACAATCGCTTGCCATTTATTTCATCGTCGATAGTATCGGAACTCTAGCCAATATTTTTCTACTGAGCGCCATTCTTATGAAATCTCCAGCAACCTTACGGTTGAGTAAATTATATTCGGAAACCATTTGATGATGACTTTAGATCGTACAAAATTCTGCTAATCAACTCTGCGATCATTGATTTACTCACTTCGTCGATCAGTCTTCTAATCTTGATTAGGTACAGAGATGGGAATCCAAGAGGCAAGAGGGGCGAATGTATGCAAAGTGAGCCGCGCTCTTGTACAAGAGTGAGAGGGAATGGCCACTCTTGTACAAGAGTGAAGACTCTTCTTTACAAAACGAGGGCGGGCTAATTTCCTATTGAAAAACATAATCCGATCATACCAGAATTAGGTGTACGCTGATAATAAAGTGAAATCCGAGTTAATTCGCATCAAACCCGGTTAAAAACAGACAAAAACGGCCCAATTCGGAATCTACTCTTGTACAAGACCTCTCACTCTTGTACAAGAGTTAATCCCTCCCCCTCACTCTTGCTTTCCCTCTCATTCCTCGCCGCGCAGAGCGGCTCCTCTTGCTTTCCCTCTTGCTTTCCCATCTCTAATTAGGTATGGCGGAAAAAATGTATTGAACATTGAAGTATTTTTAGATTGATGCCAGCCGGCGGTGCCCTTGCCTACATCTACAATGGACCATGTCTCTTCGTTTCTGGTGCGCGTATTCTTCAACTTTTTTTTCTGAAATATAATTTCCAGGTATGTTCTGTCATTGCCTCTACACAATCATGATCGCTACTCTGTCCCACTCACAATTCATTGTAGCAATTTCTTTCATTTATCGACTTTACGTCCTCGAACGGTACTTCACTCAAGCCTAAGTTCTTCAGCGCTTCCGGTTCCCATGTGTAACAAACTTTGCGAAAATTCTCCTTCCTGACGGCTCTAGAACCGGTCGCAGTTCGTAGCTGCACAGCCCGGCTAGGCTGCTTGCCTACAAAGTAATTGCTCTTCGAAGAGAGGATTTCTTTCTAAATGAGTTCATCTCTTGGGCTTTGCTTTTCGGAAAGCTCTCTTTACGACTAAAGAAAACTCACCGTCGCCACTGCAACTGCGAGACCGAAGATTATGCCAACAACTACGTCGGACGGGTGATGGAAGTTGTCCGTTACTCGACTAGCGCAAACAGCGAGAGCGGCAAGAATCAGCGATATCTAAAAAAGCATACAGCATACGCCAAACACGCATTAGTTAATTTATTATCTATACATTTGGTCGTTTTCTCAAAGTGTGATACGATATCATGATCATTTAGTTGAGAAAGACGTTTCGCGAACCTGCACTATTCTCCTCGAGCCAGGCAACAAATTTCGCGGCGCTAAGCGAACCTCGAGGTAGATCTATTAATAAAAATGTATTTCTTCCTGGATTTAATTTGGAATACGGACCGCTAGGAGTATCGCTGCGTAGATCGCGGTCGAAGAATGACCCGAGAAGAATGACAGGCGGGTTTCGTAGACTTGATGCGAATTAGTTCCCGAGCAGGTGTAATTTGTGATGTATCTAGAAAGTACACGCATTAAGATCAGAGCAAGTTTTTGAAGAGAATACGCCCAATATTTCTCCATCTGTCTCATAGGTTAATTCGGCAGGAAAAATAATGTTTTTGCTGAGACTTACTGATTTGGTTCTGTACAAGTATATCCCGTAGGCTTGCAAACGTCCATAAAGTGCGGTCGCAGCCGACCGAAACCGTACTTTGCCCACTGAAATCATGTATTTTCACCCCTGCTTTTTTACATGACAATACCTGCGTTAGCGCGACCTGCAGAACTAACCCGATGTGTGCATAACCTGAAACATTCTGATTCATTTTTGAAAAAAAAATCTGGTAGGAAAAGTTTCCAACCGAATATGAGAAGCGCTTGAACCAGGAACGAGGGCACGTTGAATTTCCACCATCGATAGCTAACGCCCGATGATTCGGAGCGCGCAACGAGCATCTCGGTGACAAGCGGCTGAAATCTGCGATATATAACATGGAACAAAAGAGGTGAAAACTGAAAGGTTACAAAAAAAATTTCTGAGAGAAATACACACAAAGAACTCACAATAACAAAGAACAGCGCGAGGATCGCCAGTGTCATCTTTCCCATAGGAATGGTGTGATCGTAAAACGGATGTTGAATAGACGTGTCATCGCAGTGGAAGCCTCAAATTCGAATTTTAAAAAAGAAAACATTGTAAAATTACCTCGTTGCCGCACGCCAATAGCCTCTGGGATTAGAACAGTAAGGAACGCTAAAATGTCAAATTCCAATGCGATTTCGTGAAAAAAGAGCTCACCAACGCCGTAAAGCGCAGCAAAATTCACGAGAATCGCGAGTGGATTGAGACGGAAAGTTTTCAAGGACGTCATCACTCCCTTTCTCTTGCTATGCGACTCTTCCTATTCACTAGATAAGAACTGCGATAGGGAGATAGTCCGTGCCATTAGTGTGCCCCGGTTGAGCTGTGCGAGAATGGATCAAGGTTAGGTTGTGATTAGACACGATAGATTGATGACTATAGAACGGATTATTCTTAGCACAATTTCGACATAGCCGGTCCAAAGGCCTAATTCAATTTTCTTTCTTCTTTTTATTATTATTTTTCCTTTTGGCTTGTTTTTTTCTGCCTAGCCAATGCGGCCCTTTTACAATGATACAGTATTTGTTCACATTCACTTCATCAGATCACGCACGTTTGAGTGATGAGAGCTCTGCAATACGCGATTTAGAAAATGAGATGCATCCCGAATACGATGCGTATTCACATATAGGAAGGTTGTCGAACACTTTAGATCGTTTTACTCAAGATACCTTTCCAGGCCACATGGATATTCGAACTGTCAAAATGATCTTTTGTATTCATGTTACTTGGCCTCTTTTTTTGGCCTCTCTGCATTCTTATGCTTATGTGCAGGTTACTGATTAGAGCGGTCGACAATTGTAATCGAGATATCTAACACAAATAGGAAATGTTTCACAAAAAGAAATCTCTATGCTCCGACTTCCAACGCTTAGTCAAGACGCCGCGGTAATTGCTGGTTGGACATGAAGATTCTCAGTGGGTGTATTTTTCCTCCTTCCTTCTCAGACACTCCGTGTTCATGTCTGCAGCAAGTACCGATCTACGGTTCGGATTCGAACATGACAGAGACTTCTTCCTCGATTTCACCAACAGGTTCCATTTTTCGTTTGTTTCCTGATACCACAATAACTGTATGGGTATATCCGTTCGCTTGACATCATTTCTTATTTCAGGTTCCAAGTCGGCCTAGCCGTTGTGTCCGCACTGACCATACACCCTGCCGTGCTCTACTTTCTCCTGTTCAAGAGCCAAGCCATGAACCGCGACATCAAAATCGGATACATTTGGAACACGGTTAGCGGGTGTCCCTCCTGTCCAGAACAAAGGAAGAGTTCAGATAAGCTTCATCCTGAATGAGTGGTACTTGTCGATTGCGTTTCGGCCCTACTTCATCTTTCCCTATGACGCCATCTACTGCGATGGGCCGATATGTCGGATGGGACTGCCAAAGCGTCTGCTCATTGTTTGAGAACAAACTCTTCGAAAATTTTCAATGTTTTTGTTCAGACACTCTTCGTGTTCTTCATTACGCTAGAAATTCTGCCTTTCACGTTTCTCATTCTTCGCTTGCACCAATCATTCGTGCGAATGAGCAACAAACCGCTGATGAGTATGAGGTTCGTCTTTTTTACACTTTCTAGACATGAGTCACTAGACAGGGCAGATCGTAATTTATCTCTTCATTCCGCTCACAATCAGCGGTCACTCTGGCCAATGAGAAAGCAAAAGGCAGGGACGGATTTTTTCCAACAACAGCCCTAATTTTTATTGTTTTCATAACTACAGATTTTCCAATTCGTTTTCCAGAACCCAAGCACTACTTTCCGTGACAAACCTGACCGTTCTATCGTCGATCGTCATTGCATGGGCGGCATTCGCTCGAGATGCTGACGACGCGGCAGTAATTATGGAGGTAGTCAAGTGCAGGGGATCTTTAGCTGAGTAAAAAAGTAAAAAAAAAGCTCCCATTGTGCACTTGGGAAGCACCTTGAAAATGCATGGCTTGGACTGAAATTACCCGTTGGAACACGTATTTGGAGCATTTGTTGGACAAAAAAACTGTGCGATTGCGTGCGCAGACGAGTTGCACTTCAGCTGATGTCTAAATTACCCGTTCGCTCAGGACGCGGAAGTGCAATGGTTGCTGCAGAGGGGAGGAACTGTTTTTATGTTCGGACGACCCGGAAACGCACCATACTTTCGATACGGTACGTATGCGTGAAAGTATAACAGACTGTAGCGAAATGTACTGTATTTTCGCTCCGTTATCTTCTATTTTAGAAGATATCCGATCAATTCAGCTCTCGTCTCAATCGGCGTTGCTGTCTTATTTTTGACGCCGGTGATGTTCACGCTTCTGACACAGTGTATCACAATGATCAACAAAGTCCGAAATGTACGAATGCGAAATTACTGATCAGGGAACCATTTTTTCTTTGTAGAATCGGCTGACCCGCAACACAGATCACATGTCGAAGAGAGTCTTTGCTGTGTTATCCGCGCAGGTTTGGCAGGAAATCATAACCACAGTGTTGTAAAACGTGACAATTTGCAGTTGTTGAACACCTCATTTGTGTTTCTGTTCCCGATTCTCGTGCTGTGCTTGTTTACGTTTATCGACACTTCTTCCATTCCGAGCACTGTTTTCGCGCCTATGCGATCGTCGATTCTGGTATACATAATTACGATAATTCTATACTGAAATCTTGCTTTGTAGTTACTGTTTTGTCTCAATCCGACGCAGACATCGCTCGTGTATCTGTGGAAGAATCCCATTCATCGCAAGGTGTGATTTCATTAGAGATAGCAATGCAAACTGCTGCAAACACCGAGAGATGCCATCTTTATCATTTATTTTATCGTAGAACGCAAAATCATGACATTTGGAATTATAATTTTAGCATTTCAGTACGCTCAAGAAATGTCGAAAATAATCTGGAGAAGAACCAGCAACTTTATTGGATGTTCTACTTCTCAGCAAATTGTACAGCCAAGAAGAATTAGCGAGGCCACATTTACTGCTTGATGTTATGATATTGTATGTTCGACGACGATTTGCACAGAAAAATTGACAAATAAAATTTATCTTTGACATTACGCATTATTGGAGTGATTGTAGATGTGTACAATGAAGCAGATTCATGCCTGCATGAAAATATTGGTAGAAAATTGCCAGCAAGATATTTGAAAAAAATACCTGACGAATTCCCAGCAGCACGTACGACTGGAATGAAAATATGTGATTCCAAAGTCAAAATAAAAGGCAAATGGTACCAGATGGATGATGTAGTCGGTCACAGTTCTGATCAGCGCAAAGAGGGGCTCAACAATCGCTGTTACAACCTGAAACTGATAACTTTAGTTGGGTTTTCATTGTACATGTTTACCGGATTGGACATCAGTGGCGATTCGTTGACCGCCTTTTGCACTTGTCTCTTGATTCGCTCAATTGTTTCTGCACAATTAGATCATTACAAATATCAATGGCAACGTTTTAGAGTCTGACCTTTAACAAATTCGTAATCGCTGCTCTGTGTGGCCTTAAATTTGAAATAATATTTTTAAAAATTATTTTTCACTAACCGATCGCGCTTCCCTGAGGCTTCGCATGAGTTCATCACCGGTTTGGAACCCGGGGACACCTCAAAATACAGTGAAATTTTGAGAAAATATCATATCATTCTCACTTGCTCTGCTATCGTGCTGTTCCGCTTCTGTTAGTGTGCATACTAGAGATACAAAGAGGAGAAGAAGAAGGAGCAAACTGGTAGACGACATCATCCTGGATTCCAATGGTGTGCTGAGCAGTGAACAATAACATAATAAATGTAGAGATGTGTTCCGCCTTACGTTTGAACTATTATATAGTGGCTGATAAGAAGTGGAATTTTAGAATTGTTATCGGAGACAGTGCTACAGAGGGAAACGGCAAATATTTCAATGGGTTGCGGGACGTTACAAAGTTCCGTTTTCAACTTTTTCAGATATATTATACCTGCGCTTTCGCTAGAAATATCTCTAAAAAGGTTCATTATTGCAATTTCTGGGTCTGGCAGGGCATTGAAAATTCTCAACGCAGCAACTGCTGTATTTTTTCCACTGTATCATTCTTGGACCAATCATTCTTGGAGTTTCGATCTCATATTTACTCGCCCTTAGAGTGCCATCCGATCAACAACGTTTGTGTGTGTTTGTGCGATTGCATTACAAGAGTGGAACGAATGCATCCAAACATTTTACTTGCAGTATGCACTTTATCAAGAACAAACAAATGCCATCGCTCGCTTTCAAATCAGCCCCTCGTTCCTAATCTTCCTCGTAGGTACTAGTGGAGTAGAACTGAGGGAGGTCACTAGATCAGGTAGTTCGGCCACTTCTCGAGCCGGTCTGTCCAGGGTGTTGTATTCTCGGGGGCGAAAGATGTGGGCCTCCTGGGGCATTGCGCCGGGTGAATCGCCGTCCAACTGGAGTGGTCCTGTAGCGACGGCGCATGTCGTGCGGCCTCGAGTCAACTGAAATGAGGGGCAATTTTTACTTTGCGGTCAGTCACTTCTCTACCCTGCTTTTTACAGTACGAAGGGTATGAAGCGAAAACGCAAACCTGACAAAACTGCACTCGTCGATCCAGATCCGGCGTGCTGTCCAGCGTGCTGTCCAGCGTGCAGTTGGCAGCGAATTGCCCATCGTTGATGCGGGCGAGAATAGAGAGAAGGGAGATGGTAGTGCAGTCGGAGATGCTCTGGAATTGAGCATCGACATAAAAAGCGGGAAAATATGAACAAGAATAAAACAAATGAACATTTGATGAAACCTGTTCGAGCACGGTGCGCAGTCGAGAGTTGGTGCATGTGGGATCTGACACTTTCGCTCCGTCCTAAAACTTCGTATTTCCAGGGCAAAATATCGGAAAGCAAACCTCATTGTTAATGCTGACAAAGTCGATGGAGACGAATTCGCGAAATATCGAATTGTCTTCAGCGGGTTGAACGGTCAACGAGTACAGGGGAGGAAAGCGTACGGGCGGAATAGCAGGAAGGCCGATTACGGTAGTTACCAGTAGATGGAAATGTATCGCAAACTGTGCATTTGCTCCTGCGGCCATTGTGCGAATGAACATGGCGGCATGGCGCATAATTGCTTGGATCTGGAACTTTCACTTTTGTCGGAAGATCATAATGATCCTCCACTTTCACTTTCCCAATTCGATTTATGTTATTTATTCGAGTTATTCAAGTAAGAGCAACGCATATTTTATCATTCAAAATATGTGTGAGTGGCGAAAACAGCCGCTAAAGCTACCATCTTATAAATAATGCTCAATTACAAAGCTGGAAAACAAGCCATTACTTGACTTAAGTGGTCGGCATATGGGTATGAGGATATTAAAAGTGGTGTGAGAAATTAGGTAGTCACAGTATCAAATCTGGAGCCCGATCCTTCTCTCTCCGCAAGAAATCTCAAAGTAGTCCACAATCTCCTCGAATTCGTCTGCGAATAACGCCTCTAGAAATAAATAAAATGAAATTCGCGTAGAAGTTTCTTCACCTTTCGTCATTCTATTTTCGGCATTCAATATGCAATTGAGCTGTTTCTCCTGAACAAAAACAACTTTTTTTGACCGGGTACAACAAAGATCACCTCGAAATAGTACATGCCGGACGTGCAATTGTAGCCGTAGACATCGATCGAGTCGATGCACCGCTCGATGCACATCTACAACGTTAGTGGCGCGTTTTTCTTGCAAAATAAGTGAAAGAAAACCTCAAAATTCGGCGCATCCGTGACGGTTTCTGCGTATCCAACCAAAACCATTTGCGGGAAGCGATCAAAGACCTCATTACAGTTCCTGGATATACGTCACAAATATATCTTTAGAAGGCGAAAAAAGGTTTACCTCGCCAGCCGCTCATCCATACACAACTTCTCATAGTACGCTGCATCCGTGTTCCGCTTCAGTCGCCCGTTCCCCACTGGGAAGGCTTGCTCGGAGGAGAAGGCACAGTTGCCCTGAATTTTGTATTTTAAATTTTTTTCTTGAATCACCTGGTTGTAGTCGAAAGAGCGGCAGGCCAGTGGCGATTCGCCAATCTGAAAATATCCTGTGAGAATTTTGTGCATTTCGAGCATCTTTACAACAGAAACGAGTCAGAGAAGCGAGAGATCACGCGAGATTGAGAAAGAGACGATTCATGACCTTGTCCGCATCACACTGTTCCATGCACTCCTCTGCCGTCGCTCCTTCGATCATTTCATCATTGGACTCGAACAGTTCGTAGCCCTCGATACGCGTGAATCTGCGATTGTTGGCATTCTAACATTTTGAGATTGTTAAAGGAAAAAATCACCTGCCTACTTTCCCGCTTTCGCACTCCGTGCACCCTTTCATTAATTCACTTGTCGTTGATTGCGGATTATTGAAAGATTTGTCGTTCTTACCTAGAAGTTCCGTTAAAAAAATACACTATCTTTCTGGTTTTGCATTCCTACCGTCAATGTCGAATTCAAGCAGGAAGAATGGTATCTCTGAAAAAAATGAATTTTTTTTACATACAATCATACAATTTATTGAGTCCACTTGCTTTTAGTGGTGCTAGATGTCGAATGAAGTCTATTCTCGATGTTGCAGCCAACTCCGAAATTTGGCTCAAAGTAGTCTCGCGATTGGAAATCAATAAGCCTACAATGCTATTTGTCCATACAGGAGAAAGACACGAATACCATGATGGCGCGACATCTCCTCTCTGCGTGAAGATGTCGCATTCCTGAATGGTATGAAAAAGTGATCAGCATTGAAAAGAAAGAGATGAAAAGCACCATTTTGACATTGTCATAGACGAACGATGCGCAGGCTTCGAATTGTTGATGTAGTTGCATGCACTTTTGCTTGCACTCAGCAAGAGGTGTGTTGTTGCTGGAAACCATATTCAAATCAATTGTAGACTAAGTATTTCAGAAATACAAAATAAAATAGTCCCGAGTCATAGCAGATACTTGCGCATGTACGGATGATTATCGGCGACGATGACATTTGCGAAGCGGGAGAAGCACTCATCGCCTGCAAATTTATGACTCAATTTATGTATGAAATTAATTAAACGTTTGAGATGCAAAGAAAAAAAGAATCTCACTATTATCCGGTAGCCCTGCAACGAATAACGTCTCTTCCGGAACCTCCGCGAGTGCGATCTTTGATGCTATTTGTGATTTACGAACCAGAAAATTGCGCGCACTTGCCATTCCTTCTCGACCATTAATATGTCCTCTTTTCGCGACGATCTACCATAGTTGCCCATGAAGGATATTGAACCATCGTATTTGACTTCTGCCTGCGATTTGTTGATTATTTATGAGCGGCTCGTTTGACGCAGTTTACTTTAGCCTCAGTCACTTCACTGGTGTTGCCGATTCTGTAAAATATATTTCTCAGAGGAGAAAGACAGGTTACTAACTCGTCGGCTTGAGTGCTCCAGAGAATGGTTACGAAGAGAACAATCTTGCAACACCAACACATTTTAGATTAACAATGGGCAATGAAGGATGAAGAGTGTACTGAAAACACAACTATTCTTCTCATCCAAGTGTGCATTGGGGACTCTCGTTCGCCCGTAGGTCGGATTGGCATCGAATACTCATACAAGTGTCGTCCACTCGAACAAAAGTGGTGTGAAGAGTTGATCAAGACTTGATCAAGATCACCCAAGCATGAATAATGTTTAGCCTGGCGATGTTTTTGTGCGAAAGTGCACGGACGAATACAATGGATGTTACGTTGAACTCCCGATCTAGTCGTGGTCGTAGCCATAGCAGCAGCGTGTTTTTCACAATAAGTAGAGGGCACATATCGAAATGCTCGATGCGAGCGAGTACACGCTCACTTTCCTATTCGAGCTTCTTGAAGACATCGTGATATTAGTGCTGGCTTTCGTTCTGTTCACCGCTTACGGCAGAAGGTATCGTTCCAATGCACCATATTCTATTTTCATTTTGACTTCAATTTCATCTTACAGAGGACAGCGGTGAGAGATCTTTAGAGGAAGATTTCAGTACACTGATGATTACGGTAGTTCAGGTGAGTTTTACAGCTGTGTAACAATGACGTGTATTTGCCGTTGTTTTTTATTTGTTCACAAGCGCTTTTAATAAAAAAATGTCTTGTAAAGAATTTTGACAAATCTGCAATGAGTGTTAGATAACAGTAATGCAAAAAAAGTGTTCCCAGGCAGTTTACCCGAACTTCTCAAGTCTGTTTTCAAGTGGTAGTAAGCATGCCTTGAGGGCCACTCTCATTCAAAACATGCCGATGCGTAAACAACCACTTGTCTCTCAGGTATACTATCCATTTCAATCGGCATGCCTACAACTCGCTAAACTCCTCGACAGTCCCAGCATGGATTCCGATTCACGTATCAGAGCCTATTACATTGTCACGTATTTTGCCGCGGCATTCTCGGTGAGTTTCAACATTTGCTTTATCGATTAGCGCTGGCAGGATAATGTTCTCCTCTCTTCGCGTTCTCTATCACATTGCGGAGAGAGGGAGCACGTAGAGTAGTTTTTTCCATAAAATCTTCATTATTACGATCGAGCTCACTTCTCTTAGTTATGGTAATTGAATTGCAAGGTGATCGCTGCCCTCTCCGTTTGCGTAGCGATGCCCATGGTCTATGGGTACGTGCACCACCTCCGGCAATCCATTCGTGCTGAAATCGCCCTTTGCAAGGTGAGAAACCAATTTGGCGCATTTTTCAGTACAATTTCGATGCATATTTCGGATGACCTCTTCCAAATCCCTTGTCCTCTCCAGTGCCAGAAATATGAAGTGTTCGATACGAATGTTAAAAATGTAAATGCAGGCCTCCGCGAGGGACATCTTTCTCGAGACGCGGCACTTCAAGAGCCTTATAGAAGGTGCTCAGAACAGATCAGCTCGTGCCGCACAGACCAACAGTCAATCGGCCGGCAGCTGCAATCTCTGTTGTATTCGCGGCCCACCCGGCCCTCGAGGTGCCCCGGGGAAGCCGGGCAAGATGGGCCGACCCGGCGCACCTGGTACGCATGACTATCGGCATTAGGTGGAATGAGAACTTCTTGGGGACGAGACGGTTATGATAAAGAGCATATGCGAAACAGTTCTCATCCTGCTTAGGGCCTGTGTATATCTTCTCTTTCTCTTTTGCACGTTTTCTAGGGCACACGCAACGAATGAAAGGGCGCTTTCGCTCTTGCTCGATGACCAAAATAGCAGAGTGTACGTGTGCACTTTAACAATTTCTGTTCCAGGCACACCCGGACTTCCCGGTCGACAATCCGCACAGCCGTGTCACCATGTCAGCCCGCCTCCCTGCATGCAGTGCCCACGAGGACCACCCGGACCTCCTGGTTCGCCTGGCCCCATAGGAGACCCAGGCACACCGGGCATGCCCGGACGAGATGATGAACCAAGTCGACCAGGCCCCAAGGGTCCTCCAGGACCTGGCGGTAGGCCCGGGCGACCAGGGCCCCGCGGAGCGCCAGGAATCCCAGCGCCGTCCGGTCCGCTCTACCTAGGAGAAGCCGGGCCACCCGGACCGCCCGGACCTCGAGGACTTCCCGGCCCCGCAGGAAACCCCGGCTCCGACGGACAGTCGGGCGTCACTGGCCCGAAAGGTCCACGGGGTCCCAACGGCCAGCCGGGGCCGGATGGACGACCCGGGCCTGAGGGACCGCGTGGTCCTCCAGGGTCCGCAGGGGAGCGAGGAATCTGCCCGAAATACTGTGCTGCGGACGGCGGGATCTTCTTCGAGGATGGCTCACGTCGATGAGCAAAGAGTAACCGCTTTATTGTACAGAATAGAAACCGCAATGGGATATGACCTAATAAATAATAATGTACAAGTTTCGAAATAAAAGAACATAATTATCACACTACATCGATCAATTCGTCGCTGTCTTCATCTTCGTTTTCAGATTCCTCGTTGACGATTTCCGAATCGAGAGATGATCTGGAAATGAAATGATCCCCTTCCTTTCTCTGCTCTCATTGGACAACGTCTTGCTCTCTGTCATTCACTTTCACTTTCGATATTGTTCAACATGGGTTTGTCTGGCTCACGTTTTCGAGAGAGAAAGAATGTGTGTCTATTGAAAAGCCGATTGCCCGACTTTCAATGTCTAGGACAAACTGGCGTTTTGAGCCGACGCTCATGATAGAAAAATTGCTTGTTTGATTGCCCCTTCTTCCTGCTCTCATTGGACAACGTCTTGCTCTCGCTCATCAAGTTTCGCTTTCGATATTGTCCCTCTAGGGTTTGTCTGGCTAAAGTTTGAGAGAAAGCGAAGAGTGCGTAAAGCCGATTGGCCGACTTTCAAAGTCTAGTCAAGAGCTTACTCACGATTTGTGCCGACGCTCATCCTTGACCTTTGTTGCGTCTTTCTCGGAGGTAGCGGATAAGGAGCGTTTTCGCTTCTTCTGTAATCGGTAGAGATAAAGGCAATGGTAAACATTCATCCACAGCCGAAACGAGACTACCACATATTCGAGTATCACCTTTTTCGGGCCTTCCTTTCCCTGATGGCGCGCCAGCATGTGTCGAGTGAGCACGTCTCGTCGGCGCTGGAATAATAAATGTTTTCAATTTATTGATCCGTTAATAAATAAGTTGAAGCAAATTCATTTCAGTGCGACACAACGTACACTTTTTCTTAGCTTGTTGATCTGCATTTCATTGATCGGTAAAAACTCAACCTGAAGTCAATTCGTTTCATCTCACTTTTTCCTCGCCAAAGTAATATCGGAGGACTCACGGCTTTATAGTCGCACAGCTCGCATGCGTACGGCTTCTCGCCCGAGTGCGTGCTGCAATAAAAAATACTCTCCCAATCTGCCGCAAAAGCGACCCGAAATTGCCCATAAAATGAACCCAGCGGTGTGCGAAACTGTAGGGGCCCACTCTTCTCATTAGCCGAGCGCGCAGCTCGCATTACGGCTCGCATCACCTTGAGAAACTCACGCCCCAAACGAGATTCGAGGGCGAAATCGATCGCAATATGGACACGAACCGTCGATGTGATCGGAGATGGTCACTTCTGGAGAAGAATCGATCACATTTATCGCACTGAAACGGCTTTTCCCCGGTGTGCCGACGCCGGTGCCTGCAATTGCATCATCTTTTTACATGCTATGCTCCCTAAACGCACACGTACACTCTAAAGTTACCATCCTGCAGGACAATTACTCTAGTTTCAGGATAAATATGCATGTATTGCTCACGACCTCGAAAAAGTATTCTCGGGATATGTTGTGCAATGTTATAGTTGTGCAAACCTGGATAGAATATCCGCTCTGCCAAAGTCCTTCTTGCATGTTGCGCACCAGAATTGCTTACTTGTTGAATCGTCGTTGGACACATCTATAGCAATGAGTATCTCTGACATGATGCATACGTGGATGATGTTCATTTACCTGGTGATTCTGTGTTCACTCCTATGGATTCGCTTGTTCCGATAGACAGTGACTGTTGTTGTAGCTGCGCTACTGCGTCATTGGACGTCGATGGTCCGATCGAGCAAGACGTAGGAAGGATTGGATGCTGCTGAGGAACAATGGCCGGCGCAGGCGCTGCCGTCGTGGGCAGTATGATGAAGAGTGGCTGTGCTGCAGCTGCTGCTGCGGCTGCAGGAGCAGCAGTGGCCGCTGCTGTGGCGGCGTACAGCGACGACCACATCTTGAATTTTCCACGAAATTACATCGCGAAAGTGGAGAGATGATAGTTTGGACATTGTGAAAGGTTGTGAAATGATGACAACTGTCGTGGACCACAGTCAGCACTAAAACAACGCCCCAATGAAGGTCATGAAGCCGCAATAGAACAACGCGCTACAAAATGAGAACGCGGAAGTGGTAAAGGTCGCTAAGAAAGAGGAGAATATCTCGGGTGCAGAGATCAGTTCTCTGAGAAAGGAGAGAAGAAAGGAGAGTGGGAGCAGCGGGGGGAAATGGGTGAGGGGGCGGTCGAGGCGATAAAAGAAGAAGAAGAATATCTCGATAGTTGGTGATGTTTCAAGGTACGAACATACGTGAACGGCTTTGCGTCTGTCGGACCGGGTGGAATAGAGACACAGAAAAGCCAGACTGACCCGAAGAATGTGATGTTCTACACTAGAAACGTAAGATTGATTCTTTTGAAAGGAACACTACAAATAAATACTACAGAACAGAAACACAGTGTCTTTATTGAGAATCATTTCGCATACCTCTGCTAATGGTCTTTAGTTGTTTTTTTTAAAGTGAAATGCTCGGACTACATCTGTGTAAATAACTCCTACACACATTTCTAAATAATTTTCAAGATCGCCCTTTATTCGTATGTCTTCTCTTTTCCATTCGATGTTTCTCGTACAAATAGTAACCGTCTATGTGATGTTCCAATTCCGCAGGTGCAAACCAAACTCCGTACAGAGTACTGCTCTCAAGGACATGCGAAGTGTGACGGCCACCCCATTTACGACTGACGTAACTATGCATCATCCACCGGGTAACCTAATTACCTCTCAAGCGATGGTGAACTCTTGCAGAGACAAAGATGCGCGAGCGTCCCGCGATCAAGACTGGAAGTGTAGAAAATACGTCCGCCTCCTTCACGGAGTGCCAACTGTGCCTCATTTTTTCCTGTTCGAATTCGATGCCACATTCGAGAAGTAACCGACGCTCTGATAGAGTTGTGATTCGTGGACTTCTTCCCAGCATTTCAATGACAATGAAACCACACTCGAGGCAAAGTGGCGTCATGTTTGTTGCATTATTCGCTACACCGTAGCCACACTCCTTCCGCGCCGCTCGAGTCAGAGATGATGGAAGGGAGGAGAAATCGGGTGCGCGCGTGCAGAGAACGCGATCGGCGGATAACTGGGTCGGCCGGTTTTCGTTCCCCCGCTCGGGCGGAGAGAGATCATAAAGGGCGCGCCGCCCATCATCTCTGATAGATCAGCACCAAAGCGAAAATCGAAGTCGAATTGCGGAAAATAGCCCCGGTGCAGTGCAACTTTTGCTGCCGATGGGTACGAAAGTGAATATCGTAATCAGAAAAGGCTGGCCATGCAACAACCTGTCGAATTAAAGCCTTTGATCTCTTTCACAGGTGTTCGGTATCGAATGAGCGAGAACGAAACGTTTGCACCTGGAGTTATGACTGTTCAGCCAATCACATTATCTATCGAGCGATATTATGACGACTGCGACGATATTTCTCTCTGTCGACGCGGAGAATTTCTACTTTACCATCGTTCGTGTGATCTTCATTTTCTCGGTTGTTTTGCATTGCATCTCGCTCACTTTTCTCGTCAAGTACACACCGCAGAACCTGCACGCATGGCGCCGATACATGTTGGGCATTCAGGTGGGTTTAGTGCTTGAAATACGAATGATTGTTGCCTCGGCACTAGGTCGGGTGAGTACTTTTGTAGCGAGGGAGGCCACTGTTAGAGAACAACTAGCCAAACAGTTCGTACCTGCCCTAGTGCCGTCACTTTCCGTCACAGCATGTAAAATGAAGAGGCGCTCATCCGTTTTTCGAACGCGAAGAAGGTATAATGTGGTAGATCTATATTACTTTTCAAGGTGATTCTGATCGCGATTGATGTTCACATGGAAGTATTGATTCAGCCGATTGCTTTATTTCCCGCACCTTCCGCATTCGCCACGGGAGTTTTATGCAAAATTGGCGTCCCAATCCAGATTCAGGCGGTATCCACGGGAAGCGACGATTGCTTATTGGGGGTGTATACAGGGTATCGATATTCTACTGGTAGGATTTCTCGCATCCGCGATTGTTTTATGTGTACTGCACCGTCACCAGTCGATTCTCGTCAGCGAATCAAGTCGATTTCTGCTCGGTAAAGTTTGTTCCAAGAGTCATATTTTAACGAAAAGGGCTAAGCTTATTGCTAGAACAAGCCTAGTAGTAATATCACGCAAAACACAAATTCCTTGAGAAACGGGATTGCGTTATTTCTTGAATTGTAGGTTGCACGTCGAACACTGGGCGTCGTGTTGACCGTAGCCTATTCAACTCCTTCCTTCTTCTTCTGTGCTATTCCACAGAATCGACTAGAGATCGACCAATTGATC
>LS487873.1:683430-703824 GCA_900490705.1 Pristionchus arcanus
TTTTTGCGATTTTTTTGAAGGCTTGTCCGCGCCGACCGCCATGTCGTTGTCGTACCACACCTATATCGTTCCGCTATAGATATTATGCACTACGCTCTGACGTAGTTCGATAATAGCACAGTGCCAAGTGCATTGAGCACTAGACATGACAATTACTGGTCAATTCGAGGATGCGGCAGAATGCCAATCACACGCCTTTCAATTCTCTGACAGGTGCATTGTATCGACATACCTATCTACACCTGGCTGTGAAATGGCTGTTTTGCCAATCCGACCGAGTGATATGCCGACGATATTTCTCTCCCTCGAAGCGCAAAATTTCTACTTTTGCCATCGTTCGAGTGATCTTCGTTTTCTCTGTAATTCTGCATTGCGTTTCGCTCACTTTTCTCGTCAAATGCACTCCGCCGAACCTCTACGCTTGGCGCCGATACATGATGTTTATTCAGGTAGAGGAATGTAATATCTTATTTAATTGAAATTGAACGTTCTAGGCCATTCTTATCGGAATTGATGTTCACATGGAGTTGCTGCTTCAACCTGTTGTTTTATATCCTGCACCGGCAGCATTCTCAACAGGGGTTTTATGTAAATGGAAATTTCCAATCCAAATTCAGGGGGTGCGCACATTTCATGGTTGTCTCGTACCAAAAGTTTACAGGGTATCTCTGTTTTCCTGATAGGAAATGTCGGATCTGCAATCATTTTGTGCGTGTTGCATCGTCATCAGTTAATCATCGTCATAGAATCCAGCCGATTTCGGCTGAATCAGGTTTGTACATAGCGCAATGTATCTGAGATTTTTTTGTCATTTTTAGAGAGCGTATCGAGCTTTTTCTGTAGTTTTGATCGTGGTCTACTCAATACATACCTTATTCTTTTGTGCGATTACACAAAACCGGTCAGAGGTCGATCAATTGATCAAAACAGTAAGCTAATGGAAGAAAAAAAATATTATGAAAAATGTTCAATCTAGGATCCGCGAAATATATCATGGATATCTGAAAGAGGATGTTATTTTTACGGAAAATTCGAGCTTATTCTATACATTTTCGTGGGTTCAACATTCATAGTAAGTGACAATCATTGAAGACTGTACGACGGCACCTTTTTCAGGTCATTGGTTCCGCAACAAGTATCCTGTTGTTTTTGTTCATTCACATGAACCGCCTTCTCACCAAAGACGTAAGAAAACAAACATAAATCTGAATAATTAATGAATTCAGAACGGAAAAAAAGAGTGAGCGGAGCATCAGAAATACAAGAAAGTCCGTCAAGATTCTTTGTATTCAGGTGCGCATTTGATTGAGCTAGATAAAAAGCAAACACATATTTAGCTGTTTACGCCCCTTCTTCTCATGATAATTCCAACCACGATAGTCTTAACCGCGTCCGCTTTTGACCGCTTTCTCTCATTCGGTGAGCTAATTATACTATTAAAAAGGCAACATTTCTTCTTCAGAGCAATGCCTGACTGTTTACTCTGTCATGTATCTGCATTCAATTGTCCACAACATCTTCCTTCTTACGCTAACTCCTGCATATCGCAAAAAGTCTGTGTTTCTTCTGAAATGCATTGCGGTTAGAAATGATTGGCAACTATTATTCACGACGAATTTCAGAATTGTTCTGTCCCTAAAGAAATGGCTGCTCGAATTTGCGAAGTGAAGAGTATAGAGAAAGGGTTGACACAGCACTGATAGGAAATCTCGGATCTGGTATTGCTTTATGCGTGTTACATCGCCACCAGCTCATGCTCATGCTTGATTCTTGTTTGTTCTTGCTACCAGCTCAGCGTAGGCTGTCTACTTTGTCATAGTTCGAGGGATCTTTATTTTTCTCTTCTATACTGCATTGTATTGTGTTATTTGCATCGAATGGGTAATAGCGCACTTTTGTAGTTATATCTGTTTTGCTCAATCACACTCGCTCAAGTATGATATGACGACGGCGTCATGTTAATGAAGGTTATGAGGCTCACTGCACAAGGGACGAACGCGGAAGAGGTGTACTACATGTTATGCGTGTAGCAGTTCGTCAGAGTCCGCCTCTAAATGAGAGTCCGCCTCTAAATGAGAGTCCGCCTCGAAATGAGAGTCCGCCTCGAAATGAGAGTCCGCCTCGAAATGAATGAGAGTCCGCCTCGAAATGAGAGTCCGCCTCGAAATGAGAGTCCGCCTCGAAATGAATGAGAGTCCGCCTCGAAATGAGAGTCCGCCTAAAAATGAGAGTCCGCCTCTAAATGAGAGTCCGCCTCGAAATGAATGAGAGTCCGCCTCTAAATGAGAGTCCGCCTAAAAATGAGAGTCCGCCTCTAAATGAGAGTCCGCCTCGAAATGAATGAGAGTCCGCCTCGAAATGAGAGTCCGTCCAAGAATGAGAGTCCGCCTTGGAATGAGAGTCCGCCTCGGAATGAGAGTCCGCCTCGGAATGAGAGGGCGCGAGCAGAGAATGACGAGAGAGAGAAAGAGCTTTTTAAAGAATGAACGACTTTTTAAAGAATTTTCAAAGAATCTCATTGCGAGGGGTAGCGAGGCATTGCGTGTTGCAACTGTCCCCGCTACGCCCACTCGAGTTTAGCGGGCAATGTGGAACGAACATCCATAGAAATAAATCCCGCAGGAATCTATAGGCCAATCCTACATGATAATTCCTGGGCAATTTGGGGCTGCGGAATCGTTCTGCCTGCTAAATCGTGCGAAACAGAAGTCTTTGAACTGTCGGACAGGTGGTTTGTATCGACAGGGCAGCAGCGAAACATTTGCACCCGGCAGAGCAATGGTTGTTTTGTTCAATAGCACTCGCTGCCAACTGAAATGACTACCGTGGCGACGATATTTCTCCCCATCAACGCGCAGAATTGCTACTCTGCAATCGTCCGAACAGTCTTCATTTGCTCAGTGATTTTGCATTGCATATCTCTCTCATTTCTTGCCAAATATACACCGCCAAAATTGTTCGCCTGGCGCCGATACATGCTGTTTGTTCAGGTGGGAGAAAGCATGTGTACAATGAGGTGGACGGATAATATTTGAAGATGATTCTGATTGCGATCGATGTTCACATGGAGATACTGGTGCAGCCGATCGTCTTATTTCCAGCGCCAGCCGCTTTCACGACGGGTCATTTATGTCGATTGGGCTTGCCCATCCTGATTCAAGGGGTGAGAACAGTCAATGATTGTCGTGGACGTAGGTGTCCATGCCGCCGGCAACTTTTTTGACCAAGTACATGGTGACGCACAGGCGTGCTTGATCAAAACGGGGTCGCCGTAAGAACTGTAGTATGGCCGTGGACCTTGCACGTATTTCATACAATGTCAGGGCATCGCCGTTCTTCTCATAGGAAATATCGGATCCGCAATATTCTTGTGCGTATTGCACCGTCATCAGAGTATTCTCATTAGCGAGTCAAGTCGATTCAAGCTCAGTCGGGTTTGTGCTACCATTCATTGCACCTTCGACACTCCAAACTTTAGAGAGCGAATCGAAGCGTTTGTGTTGTGCTGATCGTGGCGCATTCCGTTCCGTCCATCATCTTTAGTGCTGTTCCACAGAACCCAAAGAAGCAAGTCCGTTTGATCGAGGATGTACGTTCACTGTTGAAGCTAGAAATATGAATCTCAAAGCCTACTAGGATCCGAGAAATATATCGTGGATAACCGAACGAGGATGTTTCTATTATGGAAAAAGAGAGCACATGCTGGAGATATACTCCGGCTTAGCATCAATTGTAAGTTGAATAATTTATTTTTTTTTTCAAAAAAATGGAAAGCGCTTTTCCAGATTATCGCTTCTGCTACATGTATCATGTTCTTTTTATTCCTCCACATCAACTACCTGTTGACGAAAGATGTTTGTGATTATATCGAAATAAAGGCCTAAATATGACTTCAGAACGGCAAACGGAGTGATCGAAGCATTTTAAACATAAGAAAGTCCGTCAAGATTCTTTTTCTTCAGGTGTGAATTTTTGCTTCAGCTTCAGTACTTTGTCATTTAGCTATTCACACCGCTCCTTTTCATGGAAATTCCAGCCACAATTGTTTTTGCTGCGACCGCCTTTGACAGTCTTCTCTCATTCGGTGAGTTTTCAGCTTCATCAATAGAAGCAATTTTAAGTTCAGAGCAATGTCTGGCAGTATTCTCGACTATGTATCTACATTCACTCGTACACAACATATTTCTTCTTTCGCTAACACCAGCGTATCGCAAAAAGATCGTGTTTCTTATGAAATTCATTGGGGTTAGTTTAGATTGATTTTGAACTACAAAAATGAAGAGAAAATTCAGAACTGTTCCCATTCTCAAAAGATGGATTCTCGTATTTGCGAAGTGAGAAGCATTGGCAAAGTGTTGAAAAACTAAAACAAATACCGATAAAATATATCGATTGCAACGTATTATTTGTTTTTTTTCGATTATATCGGCAATAAATCTTTTTTATATCATATCTGTTTGTCCAGTTGCTATTAGCTGTTACCTCCTTATTGTTTGCCTCATGTGATACATGTGATGTCACGGATGTTTGCCTTCGCATTCTCCCGAGCCAAGAATTCCTCGACATATAGAGGCGAGACTAATCCAATCGGTGAAAGTCGAGTCCTCTCTTCTCATTCTTGCAGACAAAGGAATGACGCCGCACAACATCACCCGATAAACTGATCTTATTTTTATGTGTTCAAGGAAAAAATCTGAAATGATCCCAAATCGCAGAAATTCTATTTATAATGTACATAATGGTATTGTTTCCGTACCTTGCCACTAACCGGTCTGCGCGATCGGAAACCGCTGATTATCTCAATGTAAATCTACGAATCTTTGTGCTCCCGGCCAGTCACTTTTCGTAATGACAGCTCGAATCCGGTTGCTATTAGTTTTCTCTTCATTTCTGTCGGTTCGTGGTGATACCGAAGCCGTCACCGACGTGCGCCCTTCGCATTCTCCCGAGCCGAAAATTCTTCGACATGGCGACACGATCGACCTCGGAGCGTTCATTGATGAGGTTCTTCAGTCTGTGGATAAAAATGTGTGAAATTGAACACCTCAGGTCACCATGCAGTTGTCTCAAAACTTTTCCGCTGTACATGTAACGCAACAGCCCGAGAATCATCCTCTCCGGGAAGGCGCAATGATCGAGATTGGGAGATTCATAGACAAGGTTGGCACTTTTCTCTTTTCCTTGCTCACCTTTCTCCTTCGTCAAACTTTCCTTTTCTCAGGTCGCCGCGCCTCCTCCCGCTATCGAACCCGACTGCAATAGCGAGCGGCTTCGTGCGGTCCTCGAACAGGTACAAGCGGTCACTGTCTGCGCCTCTCCTAAGTTCGTGTAATAACTCGGCTGTCTGACCGGTGAGAGTGCATGTAAATCGGGGAGAGGAACGTGCCAATTAGTCAGCCAAATCCATCCGAATATCAGAGCATCTCGGAGAACACGACGCTTGCGATTGAGCGGATTCTGAAGCGAATTGACGACGGGCAATTCGTCGCCAACTGCACGTTCCGGGGAACTCCGGACGTCGACCGACGAGAGCACTACTGCCAGGTAGAAACAGTTAGCGTTACTTCTGTTTGTCGAGCAATAGAGCTTTTGCAATGAGCGTCACTAAGATGTGCCATTCTCTGCTAAGTAATGCGAGATTGTGAGACGAGGACGATCTAATTAGGCATTTGCAGCTCACCAAGGGCAGCACTACGTGCGCTCTCTCGACCGGTCGCCGTCCCGACCCGCCCGGCATCGAACTGCACGTGCCCGAATTCACTCCGCCACCCGCTGTGATTGCCGTACCAGGTTGGTTTTCGTAACTCTCTTAATTTTCCGTACTTTCTCGCTACGCTGGTCGACAGGATGACACGAACAAGGAAATAATTGCGTTGTGTTTGTCGACGTTGATTTTTTTTATCAAAACAGACACACTCTAGCATCACTTGCCTAGGATACGCGGAATAAACTTTGTATTCACTTGCTAGATATTCCAAATTTCAGGCGAGCACGGGGAGACGTCGCACATTGTGCTCACGTTCGGCTCTCATGTACCTGTGTTCTCCTCAGAACCTTCGGGCAAGAGCAGAAGCCACGGATCTGCCAGGAGGCTTGTACGACAACCTTGAGAATGTGATAAATAGTTAAGCTATTGGTACGAAATAACAGAGAGGGAGAGAGAGTACGAAGTGAAGGGTTTCATATTGAGACATTTAGGAAATGTTCTCAGCACCTCACATCACTGATGATTGGGACACCCTGCGAGAAACGTAAGCCTTGAGAGGCAGTAAATTGAACCAATTATGAGGGTAAAAGAATGGCACCGCAGTGCTGACCAGTGACCGCACGATATCAAAGACAAATTGGCCGAACAAGACACTCGCTCATCCTGTATTAGGCGCAAAAACAAATTCAAGAGAGAACACATTCGATCATGTCATCAAATGTTGTACGGAATCTTCTGATCGCATTCCTCGTCGCCTGCATGCTTATGAGTGCTTTCGTTGCATTCTTCGGACTTGCCTGTAAGTTTCCCTTTCATTCTTCTTTTGCTATTCCCTAACGTTTCCTAATAAACCAGCTTAATCAGTGTTGCATCTCTCAGGGGCTCGTCGGCATCAAAATAACGAGTCGCATCCTGATGCGACCACGCGAACCTCTTCGTTTGGCGAAAGCGACATGGCTACTGAGCTTCAAAACGATACATCAATATCTCATTGATAAATGTGTTTATTTTTGCGCTCATACGTTCGAGAAACCTCCATAAATCACTCGAAAAAGATCAAACCTGTCTCGTCCAGAGTAGAGTTGGTCATTTAGCCATCACTCAAGATCCCACTTCATCACTCCGTGAAGAGCGCTTGAAGGCAATACTCTTGCGCAGAATAACCATAACATGATTTCACTTTTAATGTTCAGTTCGTCCCCCCCCCAGTGTTCATACTTTCACTTTCATTAACATTTTCATCATTTTTTATCCTTAACTAACATTAGTTTTCTATCAAATTTCCAGGAAAGCTCTAGGAAATGCAGAGAATTTCCCGACCACGAGTTTCAAAGCCGTTCACCGACCCAAGATTGCGAATAAGCGCGTACCGCCTCGTTGCATGTTCTTCAGTCGTTTATTGTGTGAGTAATAGAATTATCCACAGGTCTACTTTTTTCTCTAGTATTGTGTTCTGAAAGCAACACAGTGGTTATCTGTGAGACTTTTCAGATGCTCTCGATGCTATCAGTGTGCATTACACTGCCGATGCTCACACGCGTCGTCCATCAACTGAAGCGTACGATGCACAACGAAATTGCTTTCTGTAAGGTAAGATACCAATTTTAATTTCTTTGCCCTCGATTTCTATTCAGTCCCTCTCATAAGTACCTTTTTTCATCGTTGTTCAGGTCTCAGCAGCGGACATTCGGTCTGAGGTGCACCGGCTCAAGGCAACTTTCGACCCTGCGCTGAATCGCACAGCTCGTCATGCTAGGAGGCCTCAGAGGGCTGGTAGAGTATCGGGCTGGATGGAAGGATCAGCGGATAATGAACCAGAGGAGATGAGCCAGGATGTATTCGAAACGGATGAGGGTAGTAGGTCCAGAACTCATTGGAAGTCTTCCACCACCAGGCAGTACGAAGCTTGGAAGCAAAGAAGACCGAAATACAAGAATATTTCGGAAGAGTCCGATGAAGATCTACTAGACAAAACACCAGGAGTGAAGATCTCATTGGAAAATCCTAATGGAAGAAAGGAGAAGAAGAAAGATCATCGGAAAGGGAAAGCCGTGGCTCCGTATGAGAGTGAAAACCGATGCAACGCCTGCTGTCTTCCAGGCAAATCTGGGCCCAAGGGACAACATGGCCGACCGGGCAAGACTGGCAAGCAGGGTGCACCGGGTCTGCCCGGGAATCCAGGCCGTGCACTTCAGCAACCATGCATGCCCATGACTCCGCCGCCGTGTAAGCCCTGCCCAAGAGGACCTCCCGGGGCTCGCGGACCACCAGGAGAGCCAGGAGATGCCGGCGCACCGGGGATGCCCGTGCGAAGAGGGCGATTTGGAGAACAGGGCTCACCCGGACCCAATGGACCACGCGGACCTCCGGGAAAGGATGGCAAGCCCGGACCGCCGGGGGCGCCAGGAACACCGGCCCGGTCGGAGGAGTTGATTCGAGGGGATCCGGGTCCTGTTGGTCCACCGGGACATCGAGGACCGCCCGGAAGCAGAGGGGAACCGGGAGTGAACGGCCAGCACGGAGTACCGGGGCAGAAAGGACCACCCGGGCCCGATGGAGCACCGGGTACCAATGGGAAACCTGGTTCCATTGGATCACATGGGCGACCTGGGGATAGAGGTGAGAGGGGAATCTGTCCGCGGTATTGTGCCTTGGATGGAGGGGTGTTCTTCGAAGATGCAACCAAGCGTGCTTAGATTTCTTTAGTTTTTTTTGTGTTATATTCCCTAGAAATACGTAAGTATGATAAAGTTTTCAACATTTCGTCATTCTTTCTCTAGCATAGCACGCATCTAGATGTCAACAACAGTGAACAAAGAATTCTCCCTCGTTTGTTGCTTTCCGCGATTCGGTTACCTGGAAACAGTCGTATACCCAGAACACGCAGAAAGCTTCTCCTTCCATCCCTTTCCACTACTCTGCCGGAAATGCGACCACTGCTCCTCGTCCCTTTGCTCATCTCGTCATGCTACGGGGTACGATTTGGAAAATTATTGTTAAATGAGTTTCAAATGAACGATCAGGAGTTGTGCTTCCTCCGTGTCTCTTCTGCAGTCCGCCGTGATGCGGTTGGCGTCGTTCCTGCCCTCTCACAGACAGGCTGCAACATTCGATGCCTCGATACTCCCGGAGTGAGTTCACATTTCTGTAGCTGCATGGTCAACTGGAAGGAGACATGGTATTGCACACATATTTAGGAGTATACGAGGGTTGAGAGTCGGGTATCAGTGTCGCGAGTACGGTGGTCCCTTCCCTCTCCTTCGTCATACCTGTTTTGTTCGCTGATTTTGCGAGGGAAGGGGAAACGGGGTGTATTCGCCACGTCGAACTCGAATCCCGAGCGTTTGCTCGCTTCAGTGTGACGCGTGCATGTTCTACGCTGCTAGCGGCAAGTGCGTGATGCTCGGCGCCGCTCGTGCTCCTCCTCCCGGCCAATGCTCCGTGCCGTATACATGCTATGCGAAAGCGACGAACGGCTGTCCCGGTATCTCTGTTCATTATTTTTCTCTATTGTAAGTACTGTAGCAAACTAAACAGGTAGTAGCGAGAAAACATCGGAACACGTAACAACAGTGCAACCTATTATTGTGATTTTATGTTTTCTCGCGTCTATCCATGCCGGAATTTAGTTTGCTACGGCATTGATTTTTTGGCAACAGTAAGTCCAATACGTCCCCAGTGTATTCCCCGCCGGACCTGTCTCGAGGTTATGTACCTGGACCGTGCTCTCGGGCGTTGGACATTCGGCCGCCGCCCGTGCCCGGAGCAATGTATGCGTGCAGGATTCCGCCCAGCGGCACACCGGTCGAGGACCAGCGGACTGTTCTAGAGTAAGTAGTCGCTCACGTGTAGCGGTGATTTTGGTTTGATTCTGGATTCTGTTTAGTGTCTACACGATTCTATTTAGTGCGATACTGCACGATGGAATGCGGATGATCATGGAGAACAGTCATGTCAGTTTCGTCCAGTGGGATTCCTACATGGGTCAGTGACTCACTTTCCACTCACTTTCAGCAGAACGAAAGTGCCTTGATGAACATCATTACTTGCTAATCAAAACAAAATCAGGTTCATGGTATTATGACTCGCCCAACGGTATGAAGGCCTACTTCAAGTCCGCCGCATGCGTTCATCCTCCATTTCCTGGTATTGTTATTCAGAATACGTGTATCAAGGCAACGCTTTCGTGTCAAAGGATGCTAAAGCGTTGTTGTTAAAGCTCTGTCACCGGCCTGCGAGTGTGGCCCTTCCATTCCTACGCAGCAGCCGATTATGCCCGGATACACGGCAACGTCCGAGACACCGAAGATCCGATCCGATCCTATTTGCTCAACAAAGATGCAGTAAAGATTACCGCTTTTTGCAATTTTTCGGATCAAGATAAATAACCCAATGCTTTGAACCTGGTCAAAACAAATATCTATTGCAGGGTGTTGTTCAAGCGCGCTCGCAAGGTAACAGGGAGCGATACATCGGTGCCAGGGGTATGTGCACTGCTTCTCCAACTATAATAAATACGTCAGCGCACTTTTCACATAGCTTGACAAGTAAATTGTACGCGCGTATGGAGAAATTTACGATCAGCGGAAAAGCCCAACCTCACCAAACACGTATAAATACGTTTAAATAGAGTTGTTCAGTTATAAAATAGTTTTTTATACATTCTCACACTAGATTTTAGCTGTCAACAATGAATAAGGGTGGATAAGTATAGAAAAAGTTCGTATAAATCTATCATAATCGTTTTGAGCGTGCGGAATTACGTTCAGGCAGCTACTGTTCTGCGCGATATCTACTGTGCGATGGGCGAGTGGATGGAATTCATCGAACTTCCAAGCTATGAAGAATACTTGCTGGCCGCAGTCACCTGTGTAGTCTAACTGTGTATAATGTAAGATAAAGGTGGAACAATTGTTTGCGTCGTTGTCATCATAGTTTCTATAATAATACTAAATTTATTGCCATGTATACTACTAGCGATGACAAAAGGGCCTCTCCTCATTCGCCTCTCCTCATTTTGCGTATTCTCTCGTATGACTGAAATGCATGAGGGCACTCGAAATGAGAGAAACACATGCCGTTTCGTCATCGTGCCACGGCAAGTTACGCAAGAGGAAAATGAATCTGAAACACAAGCGTCGCATGGCCGCTTTCCCGCGCATTTTTCATTCAAATTTTCGTACCAAGGTTACTTAACAAGAAAGCGACGAATTCGCCTTTCGTTTCAACTTTAACTGGACGAATTTCAGTAATTTTATTTAGCACACATTGTGGAATGTCCATTGGGGAGTTTATTGGTGAGTCGTTTACGATTTGAACTGCTCTGTGAAAGTTTTACAAGGTTGTACACGACATACAAAGTTTCAAATTTTGACTTTGACTTCGTTTTTCGAATTCGCTAGGGATTTATTTAAATTTTCCGATAGCAGGTGTTGTAGTCCTCGAGATAGTGAACCACAGTTGCTCGAAATTTGTCAACTTTTTAAAGAAGTTATACAGCTTTCTGTGTTTTCTCGCCTCTAGCTGCTCTCGATTTGTATTTTTTAGACCTAATTTTGGCCACGTATTCATTTCCCATAGTAGAAACAATCGCCATAGGTTTTGGACAAATACAGAATTGCTAGTCAATGAACTAAGAGCTGGGTTAGATCGGCGAAAGCGAAAAGGGGCGGAGTCAGCGAGTAAAGCGTCGCGTTTCAGTTGCGTCGCGGTCGCGTGTCGCGTGTGTTTCAGATTCACTGGTAACGTGCCGTGGTGCTCATTCCTACGTAAATAAAACAGACCGCATTTGAGACCCACTCAAAGACGATTCTAAGATAATTAATCACTGATTTCACATTCCTATTGTTTCACTATTGCTGCATAACATCCCAACGGGGAACAATAATCCATCTTTGCTGAAGAACAGTCGTCCACGTGGCAAACACTTTCGCCATCGGCGGTATCGATCCACCTGAATTATTCAAGCAGGATGAAACATATTTTTCTACCACAACCCTGGTACATCGGCCCGCTCGCATTAGAGGATGGTGGCATTGGTGGCACTGAACTCTTGGCAGCTAGACCTATCTCTCACTGTCTCAGTCGTTCTTGTAAGGGTGCACTTTGAAAACGAGGTCTGTCTCAGGGTGCGTCTTGAAAATGATGCATCTCGTACGCTTTCATTTTTCGATCTGCCCCTCTCCTTTCCCTTATCCTCGCAATAGCCGATCTCCGGCACGGCGCTGGTTGCTTCGTATTTTGTTAGTGAGCGTTTGTTGCTGCATTGATCTGCCTTCATGGATATCATTTCTTTATCGCTCCCCATTTCGGCGTATGTCCACGTTTGATCTATGTGAGTAAATAAGCCACCCTATTCGCGGCTCGTTTTTTTTCGCTTACCAAAGGACGCTTTAACCTATTCGCGGCTCTTTTTTTTTTCGCTTACCAAAGGACACTTTAACCAGGCTCTGTCCGCTGCGAGAGATGGAGATGTCGAGCATCTAGCTTCTTCTCTTCGTCCTCGTTCCGCTCATGGACACCTGTATTCCAACGAAGACTCCCGAGCCGGGGTATCCCAGCGACAACGGCGAATCCGAGTTAGTCCTCTCTTCCTACCTCTTGTTCAATAGAAAAAAAGGAAAAACGGTGTGTCCACGTCAAGTGATTTTATAGTCGTACCAGTGAGGTCGGCTGTTAGACGGACGGCACTTTTTTACATCCGTGCCGGGCCCCGCCCACTCACTCTCTCGCTGCCCCTCCCACTGCCTCTTGCCCCCCCCCTACTTCCCTCCCCTCCCTCCTCCTCTCTTGCGTCATCCAAAGGAGAGGGAGAGCGCTCCCCTCCGCCGCCGCGCTCTCTCGCCTCCCCCCGCTGTCTCTAACCCGTCTCGTCTAGCGCGCGCTCTCCCTACAAGGTCCCTATCTCACGCTCTCAAAAGACCGCCTTGCTGCTGGTCTGAAGAGGGAAACCTCTGCTCGAGAGGGGAACCTCCGAGCACATTTTTGGAAGGGTTTTTGGAAGGGTTTTGGAAGGGTTATTTTTGGAAGGTTTCATTTTTGTAAGCATTTTCCCTACCTCCTCCCCCTGAAGGCTGGGAAAGCCCACCCCTCCCACCCTCCTAGGAGGGGGTGGAGCCAAGGGGCGGGGCCCGGCACGGATGTAAAAAGTCCCAGACGGACTACAATAGCCTTCAGTCCCACATTGTCTAGAGTAGGTTGCTTTCCGTTGTTTCCGAGAACTTTTGCCTGGTTTTGATCGATCTGCATGTGAATTGAGACGGAAAGGGACCATGGAAATCCTAGGTGCATTATCGCTTGCCTACTGCCTGGCCGTCTCAGGGAAGAAAGGGTAGAGGAGAAAGCGAAACTTGATAAGGGTTGATGTGAAATGGCAAGATCCATGGCAGAGAGAACAAAGGAAGGATGGGGCAATTCTCTTTTTTTTGCAGATAAATGCCCCGCAATCACAAAATACCCAGTAGCCGATTGCACCGCTGAAATTGGCTCAATGTTCATCGTGTGAGTTATTTTCATTATATCTACAACCAGCCGATTCTTCCCACGCCGTCCGCGGGGTCGGATCGGCTGATAGCTATCCAGCATGCGCACACGACATGTTTACACTACTTACCTATGCGTCTCTGCCAGAGAGACTTTCTTTGACGCTCTCGTCTATGTGGAAAACACACGAACACGCACTTAGTAGATAGTAGAGACCTCCCTAGATAAGACAAGAGAGATTTCGCTTGTTTTAGAAGAGAAAATCGTGATTAATCCTAGCGGAAATGCTCTCTACAGGTGTGCTGAGGCGATCATCACGTTACCTGTGCTGCGCCAGGCTCAGGATTGCTTATCAAATACGTAAGTTATACTCCAGCCTAACTAGCTATAAAAGTAGTAAAGTCACGGCGAAAAAAATCTTACTCACTCACTGGTCAGAGTTACTAGAGAAAACGAAATAAAGAGGTGGCCTCTTCATCCCGACAGTCCTAATGGAACGACTGCTATAGCTCGTGGCTTTGCAGTCGCCTAATACTATGGGATCTACTGGAACAGCTCCGCTCACGTGCAAGGGCACCGATTGGACGTTCCACAATGGCGACACACTGACAGACTTCGCGTCCGTGGCCAGCGCTCCAGTCACGTGCTTTAGCCAGCCTTGAGAAAAAGACCCCTTCGCCGTCACTAAGATTAACAATAAATCCTGATCAACGCATACAAAAAGTAATGTTCCTCTCATCGAGGAAGCTGAAATAGTATCAAATTGTTACCCTCTCCTCACGATAAAGTTAGAATATGGATTGTTCGCAAAATAAAATTTGTGATAGAACCCTTTACACGCACTGATTATTCCATTTTTTTCTTTTTCCAATTCGAATAGCACTGTTATCTGACTTATTCGCTGCGCTGTTTCAGCCGCCCTTTCGGCTTGTATAAAAGGCCACTGACTGCGAACTTTTCAAGCACTTCGAAATGAGAACATTTGTTCTCATTTTCTTTCTCCCTGCTATAGTTTCTGGCAATTGCGGATATGACGACGACGTTGCGACAGACCTTGCAAGGGAGAGGCTAGAGGACACCGAGAATCACGGTGAAATATTAATCAATCTTGCTTCATGATAAATGTGTACCAAACTCTAACAGATCATTAACTGCTTGCTGCCAAACGAAAGACAAGGATAGTAGATGCTACTGATAATCTATTTGCCAAGGTTGCCGAAATTGCAAGACAGTCGCGCCCTTCGACATCAACATCGCCGCTTGCCCAGATTCCGGATTCGAGTGCAACGCTAATTGGCAAATTACGACTAATGGCTAGTTTAATTTTCAGAGACATATTTGCGGTAAAGAATGTTAGAAAATGTAAACTTTGCAGTGCTCCACGCGGCGGACACGTCGTGTAAGTGTGCGGAGGCACGATGCGCAGGAACGGCAAGGCTCGCTTTTGCGAAGAGCATTGTCAATAAGGTTGTGGCTTCTGTTTCTGTCCACAAAATACAAAAAAAGAGTAAAGGTAAAGGTACACGACGCAGCATAAACATGGCAAATACAACTGGATATTGCAGATGCGATGCAACAACAGCCGATGGATCGTGGGAGAGAAGGAGGCGAAGCCGGTCATCTGCGCTAAATGTTAGTCAAACAAATAAAATTGAAAAAAAAATTCTTGAAGAGTTTCTTGAAAAATAAAGGATGAAATATCAAAAAGATTCATTATAGATGTTATTTCCAGACTGCAACACGGGCGCCTGCGCTGCCTCTCACCCACGAGCGTCGACCGATTTCAAACCACTGAAAGTGAAGCCATCGGACGCGGAACATCTATGCGCACGAGGCTATTGTCATCCCGACTGTAAGCACTTTTTCTTGTGCGGATACAACTCACTTTCCATCTTCCGATTTTATCCCCCGGCTCGCCGGTATGACCCCGAAGAGCCACTTCAAACCACATTTCAGACGGTATGTCCATGATCAACGCCGACGGCACTCTGCTTATGGCTCTTCCTGGAGTCTCGGAAGTCACGTGCACCGGCGATGGCATCTGGCGTGCCGCTGGCTCCTTTGTTATGTGCAACGCCGTAGCAGCAAGTGAGATATGCACAGTGCTTTGGGTATAACTACGTTTCTTTTATAAAAGAGAACGACGAGTATTCAACGCGATGAAACTTCCAAGTCCAGAAGTTGTGTTTATGCTGAGGTACGGGTTGGCATGAGAACTAAGAGATTCTCCAAATTTCAAGCTCAATTCTGACGCGAGCAACCAGCTTTCAAAGAGGTTTACTGATCCTTTCGCACGCGATGTCATTATTATCGTACTTTCGCGCGGTACATCTAATCGCGAGAGATGACCACGATACCTACCAAGCACCTCAACTGGTGCCGAATCTGTCGTGTGGACCATGCGCTCCGCATTGTCCCTGCCATCCTTAGGGCGTGCCTGAGAATGAAACACAACTCGTACGCTTTCCATTTCTCGCTCTAATTTCCCTCCCCCCAGCTAATTTATCTCTCGCACCTCTCCCTCTCTCAATTTGTCCACAGACCGAGCGCCTCATTTGTTCCTAAATTTTTTCATTAAAATGCAGCAGATCAATGGATTTAGGAAAAAAAACAACGCATTTTCACGAAAAATTCTCTTCTTGTGATGCGATTTCTGTTTTCATTTATCACTCCTTCCCCATATTGAAGCGTTTAACCGCGTCATGTTTCCCCAAACACGTCTTAATTTTACATTCTCCTCGTTAAAATGTACGCTAGATGTATGTAAATAACCCCCGAATTCGTCGTTTTTCACTCACCAATTGCGATGCGTTTTCTGACAACAATCTCGTATCAAGGCGATGGAACTGACCAGTATCTCGCTTCTCCTCATCTTCCTTCCGTTCTCGAGCGCCTGTATTCCAACGAAGACTCCCGAGCCGGGAATTCCTGCGACTCCCAGTCCTAGTCAGTCATCATGGGAGCATTTCATTTTTTTATGATCGCGCCTGTCCCTTGTCTGGCACTTTTCGGTGATGAGAAGAGGATAGAGGAGAAAGTGAACTTGATAGGGGTTGGTGAGAAGTGGAGATCCTTCCTTCATTGAGCAATGGATGTTTCGTTTGAAAGGATAAAAAATCAAAATCGAACTCTTGCCGAGATGCTTTCCAAAATCAATGAAAAGGCGAAAAGTGCAACTCGTGGTATGGAATCCGAATTTTTTTAAATGTTATTTCATTTGCAGTAACATGCCCCGCACTTCCAAAGTACCCAGTGGCAGACTGCACCACGGACAATGGAGCCCAGGGCTTCGTGTCAGTCACTTTTACGCTATTGATAATTTAGGCGCGTCTTTCAAGCTAACGCATATGAAGCCGTCCGCGTAAGAATCGAGCAAATCGGGTAGGGTCTGGCACAGCAAAAATCGGTCGATTTTTTCAAACTTTGTAATCCGGGGTTCTAGAGGGTGCTGATAACGATGGGCATGATCATTTTTCATTTTGGACCTTCGTTGGCTCCAGATGGCGTCACGTCGAAATCAGTTTTTGAGGAATTTCTCGTCTCTCGAAATCGCTAAAAATAAGCCAGTGTGGCCCCTGGGGGTAGTTTTTGGTGCTGATAACGCCTGTCTACTTCATTTTTCATGAATTTAAAAAATAAAATTCAGAAAGTGAAATTTTCGTAGAGGCTCGTGCAGGCAAAACGACCTGCATAGATCGGACCGTCTTGACGAGAGGATTCCAAATCTATATTTTGAGCCAAATCGTTGGTCAGACTTTTTTGTAAGACAAAAGATAGACTTCTGTTTTTTAAGTAAAATCGACGAATCTCTGACTTGTTTGCGCCGAGAGACTTCCGATCTCCCCTCTCCTCTCCTCTTCCTCTCTGCGCTCTCTCGTTTCCCAACACTCTCTCGCCTGTCTGGGTCAAGGAAGTGAGAGACGGGGAAAGATCGGAAGTCTCTCGGCGCAAACAGGGGAGATTCTCTTCAATTTTACTTACAAATCAGACGACTATCTTTTGTCTTACAAAAAAGTCTGACCAACGATTTGGCTCAAAATATAGATTTGGAATCCTCTCGTCAAGCCGGTCCGATCTATGTAGGTCGTTTTGCCTGCACGAGCCTCTACGAAAACTTCACTTTCTGAATTTTATTTTTGAAATTCATGAAAAATAAAGTAGACAGGCGTTATCAGCACCAAAAACTACCCCAGGGGCCACACTGGCTTATTTTTAGCGATTTCGAAAGTCGAGAAATTCCTCAATAACTGATTTCGACGTGACGCCATCTGGAGCCAACGAAGGTCCAAAATGAAAAATGACCATGCCCATCGTTTTCAGCACCCTCTAGAACCCCGGTTTACAAAGTTTGAGAAAATCGACCGTTTTTTGCTGTGCCGGCCCTCACTCGATTCTTACGAAGACGGCTTCATATTGTTTTCTGCATGAAAACAATATATTTCTTCCACTATTTTCCTGTTTGAGCTCAGTTTTTCCAAATATTATGCTTAATTTTTGCTATGATTACAGATGTGCTGAGGCGATCATAACGTCGACGTCGGTCTCGTGCACTGCCCCCGGATCCACCGTGTACATCAAGATCGTGAGACTTATCAGTACATATTTTAGTTGCGAGGCGTTTCTGAAAAACACTGATTTTCCTATGAATTTTTATCGTCATCACAGTCAAGAAGTAAAATCACTATAAGAATGAAGACGGCTGAAGGTGGAAGCGTCTCACTTAAGATCACTCACTGATAAGGTCTGCGCTGATACGCTGCTCAGTTCCGAAAAATGAGCATGTGCTGAAGCGAGAGAAGAAGGTTGATTGCAATATGCCTCCATTCACTCACCATCCACCATTTATCGATATTTCGAGCTCGATATTCGCCAAAATTGAGCGGACGGCTAGTCAAAATCTCACACATTTATGCATAGCAGAATGAAACTACGTATGAAACTACGTTAGCGAAAAAATATAGTTATAAATAGAAAAAAAACTTTGCAGTCGGCCACTACATCGGCCAGATTGGCCGCTGATCTCACGTGCGTCGGCACCGATTGGACGGACCCGGACGGGAATACGATGATCGATTTCGCGGAAGTCAAAAGCGCTCCTGTCGTGTGCATGAAAATGCCTTGACCGCCCTCTATTCCTCTCAAATGAACACTAGTCTACGCGTGCTTAACATACTGCATTTGCTAATAACCGAAGCTTCCTGTCTTTTCTCCACATCTTCAGCTTGATTTATTTACTATCACGGAAGCGTTCTAATTTTATGTAATTTATTATTAAAATCGATTGAGTATGTATTTGAGCTCTGCTCATTTCAAAATATCTAAAATATAAACAATAAATTCACTGTTCTCGAGTCTGAAACATCACGATGCCACAATTTTTATCATACAGTGGATGTAATAAGTAGGGCTGGCAAATGAAGAGCTGGAAAATGCGGTTTATCGACTGTGCTATGCTAAAGAGTCGTGAAACTATAGGGAAGAGTTGTCTCAAAACTTCCATAAACATGATCAATTAATATAAAACTTTATATACTTTTCATGAAAAGAGCGTGATTTATTTTTTTATTCGAATTTTGCATCAAAAGTATATGAAGGTTTGTATTTATCGGCTATTAAACATGGTCAAAACATGGCCAAACTTTCTAAACATGTTTATGGAACTTCTGAGACAACTCTTCCCTATAGTTTCACGGCTCATTAGCATAGCACAATCGATAAACCGCTTTTTTTCAGCTCTTCATTTGCCAGCCCTAGTAATGCCAGCCCTAAAAAAATATCGACATGAATTTTCGACCTGCTATTCGAAAATATGTTATCACGTAATCGGTCATTCCTTCATGACAATATTATATCAAATCACTTTTGAGTTCTCATCGCAACGTCGTCACGGTCGTCGTTCTCACATTGCTCATCGTCGATTCGAACATCGACATGGTCTTCACTTTTACCGGCCCGCTGATCATGGCCCGAATCGATTTCTTGATCTGGAAAAATCCACTTCTTACCCTCAAAAATAGAGTTTCGGAAGTCTGATCGTCTCTTCATTTTATACATTCTCTACCCTTACTGGCTGTTGGGAGAGTGTAGTAAATAAAGAGACGATTACCCTTCGAGCCCAACTCGAAACATTAAAACGCAGTCTCTGTAAGAACGCAGGGAATGGGGGTGATAGTGGCACAACTCCGTCATAATGATCGCCCAGTGCTCAAACTTCACCAACATGACCCCTAGGGCTGAAATAGATGATTTTTGAACTTTGGTCCCGAAATATTGATCTTTGATCTTTGAAAAAAATTTCAAGTAACCCTATCATGTGACAGTTCATTCGAAAGAGCATAAAAAGTTATGTTATTCCCAAAATTTCGTGCATTTTTGATAATCCATATTCGAGAAACGTGAAGAAACGTAGAACTTTAAGGGTCTTTCGGTAAACTTTGGGGTAGTAGCCCAGTTCAAAGTCATTTGTACACTCTGGATTCAACATATTTTTTGTATTTCTATATGTGTAACAACTTTTTGTGGTCGACAAGAAGATCATTCAGTGCGGAAGAATCGAAAAGATGGTTTGAATGTGGCATACTTGCTCAAAATTCATGATTCTGCCTGTCATGATAGTCTATAACATTAGTAGGCAGTTGTTTTGTTTTTTTTTCATCATTTTCAACCATTTGAAGATTTTTCGTCAACTTTTTGACCCTATCTGCGGACTTCACTCACCTCGACTTTTTTCACATAAGGGTCCCCCCTTATGTGAAAAATCGGTTTTGGGCACATGTCAAAATAGGACCTCGAACATGATAAAAAGTTCATTCGAGTAACCAAAAATTGTTTTTATGTTATTTTTAATTCAATCCTACGGGTTATTGTGGTCGATTCTAACATGTGCCCAAAGCGATTTTTCACATAAGGGGGGACCCTTATGTGAAAAAAGTCGAGGTGAGTCAAGTCCGCAGATATGGTCAAAATGATGACGAAAAATCTTCAAATGGTTGAAAATGACGTTTAAACATCATTTGAGGTTTAAACAACTGCCTACTAACGTTACCGACTAGAATCATGACAGGAAGAATCACGAAAATTGAGCAAGTATGCCACATTCAAACCAACTTTTCGATTCTTCCGCACTGAATGATCCTGTTGTCGACCACAAAAAGTTTTAATATATACAGAATTACAAAAAATATGTTGAATCCAGAGGGTACAAA
>LS487873.1:703903-766179 GCA_900490705.1 Pristionchus arcanus
ATGCCTACCCGATCAGAGATCAGGTTATCCGAAGTTCTAGACATGCCTTTGAAGCTCACTACGGAATTTTGAAGTTTCATTGATTGTGCAGGCACGATTTTGGGTACTGTACTCTCGTATTGATTTCATTTGATTTGCAGTAGAAAATAGCAGCAATAAGGAAAATGCACTCGGTGGGAGTCGAACCAGCGGGTGCTGGATAGAGAGGCAAAAGCACAACCGCCAGGCTACGCGCCAACATGTTCGCTGTGTCTAGAACGCTTTGATAAGGGAGAGGGCTGACTCAACACGAGTGCTGATTACGGTAGGTACAGCTAGGGTGCAGAGACTTCGTGGTGGGACCCACCAAAGTTGATTCGTGCCCCTCCCCCTTTAATATTCTACGTTTCTTCACGTTTCTCGAATATGGATTATCAAAAATGCACGAAATTTTGGGAAATAACATAACTTTTTATGCTCTTTCGAATGAGCTATCACACGATATCGAATTCTCAATTTGAATTTTCGCAAGATCAAAGATCAAAGATCAATATTTCGGGACCAAAGATCAAAAATCGTCTATATCAGCCCTAGGGGTCATGGTGGTGAAGTTTGAGCGCGGGGCGATCATTTTGACGGAGTTGTGCCATACCACCGGCGTTCTTACGGAGACTGGGTTTTAAGATTCAGGTAATTGCATACCTCCGCATTATTCACGAGGTACACGGCGGAATTCGTGAGCATGTTCGTCTCAGCAAGTATTGTCACAACGCTGAAACGGTTATTCTGAGGATGTGATCTTTGATCTTTGATTGTCATACCCATAAACGTAGAGATTGCGTGTGTTTCCAATCAGCACTGGGAATGCGCGAAAGAATGTCCATGTGAGCAGATAGACCAGGGCCATCGAGGCGAATTGGATTGCGTATCTGCCATGGAGTCTAATATTAGGGTTGTTCGAAGAATTGTTCGACCTACCTGTACTCTTTGTGCATTAATCGCGCGGCCGACGACTGTTCGAGGTCTTTGGTCTGCACTCGCGAGTAGTGCATCTTCCATATGATCTGAAAAGAGCAGAATAGATCTAAAAAAAGTTCTAAAAAAAGCTATGAGGTGTTCATGGTAAACGATATTGCGATTAAAATGAAAATGCACTTCCGGTAGGTCTAAAAAAAGGCTGAATACTGCGATGACTAATCCCTGATAAAGGTTTTTCATGTCCAAATGACATTATGGTATTGAGAATCAACTGATTACTTATAATCACTGGGTTCCGGTTGACCTACCGCCGAATAGGCCGCAATAGAAATTAGTGAGGATGAAGAATTGAGCGGAAGGTCGATGAATTCGTTAGAGTAGTTGACAATTCCGGGCTGGAAATAACTATAAATATCTCTAAAATACCTAAGTTAATCACCTTTGCATTGTACTGATACGAGAAGACGGCCCACGAAAAGGAGAACCTTAACAATCATGCACTTCAAGATTACTCATCACTGCTAATGTGGATATTTCGAGGGTAAAGTTCGTATACTAAATGCGAATGGATTCACGAGAAATGGGAGAGAGCACGTAAAATATAGAGAGACATGTCTTCCGTATAACTCACTCGCAGCACGGTAGCAAGAATTGCGAAGTCACTGAGAATGAGAGAGCGAGAAGGTGCTGAAGAACGCAGAGGGCGATCGTGCGTTGACGAGTGAAGATAGGGATTTGATGGAAAACGATGACACATAGTCTGGAAATTAATTGGTTCATCTTCGAGTATCGTTATTGGGCCGTCTTCTGGAAGACTCTAAAACACATACTGAATGGACGTTTAATTCGGACAACTCTATTTGGAACGCCAGTTCTCATGTTGTATTCTGAAATAGAATATAATACCTATTGATGGCGATGAGAATATGGCTGAGCGTGTTGTGGTACCAGCAGTACATGAAGGTCGCGTTGAGCGCAGTGTGGAGCGCGGGTTCAATGCGAGTGGGGAAGAGGTTGCTCTGCACATTCGATTAAAAGTGTGGTCAAAAACAGTGCAGCAAAAAACGCTTAAAATCGTTTCTTCATGTCAAATTTCAGGTTACTTATTGTACAAGTTGAATCTCTTGCTTGCCTGAAGCATCACTGATGGGCACTGGTAGAACAGATGGACGATCAGCAGGACGGAATCGACAGATATAGTCTGCGATGAGAGAATGTACACGGGGCTTGACTGAAATTGGGTTCGTTTTGGATTTTTTTGATATTTCGAAGACAAAGAAAATCAAAAAGTTATACCTTGGAGCTGAATAGCTTTCCCTTGAACATTGCGAGCAGCACCGTGAAGTTCATTAGGAGCTGGAAAATGTTAGGGATATGGTGATATGGAATGACGTCCTTACTCCAGTGATCGCAACGATTCCGAACACACTTCCGCCGATGAAGGAGAACAAGTTTGCCGACATAGCTCGTACGAAAGTTTGTTGGTTGGAATGTCGTTGTGCGGAAAAAGATGCTATGTCTAAGAGAATACCGAGAGTTCAGCGATGATAAATGAGCCCGATACCAAGGGTTCCCCGTATTATCAGTATTTACCATTCGGCATTTGCCAAGTCAGACATGAAGGTCGTGGAAAGCCATCACTACGCGTAAGCATAATATAGACACGGTTTTCCTACGTGTAAGACATTTTCGAAAAGTAAACGGATGTCAAAGATCGAGTACGGCACTGTCATTATTTAATATTAGATGATGGTTATATTTCATAATCTGTCCGCATCCATCTGTTGATCACACTACAAAGCGAACAGGTTGGGCAGGTTTGAACGGTTAAATGGAGTACTCTTGAGATGAAGACTCTCGAGATGACTCCTATTAGGCAATCCTGAGCTATCCTCAATCATAGCAATGATCTCTAACAAGAAATTCAGCCCACTTTTAGTCAAGGTTAGCTATTTGCTAAGTTGGATGGATAAATATTGCCTTCTTGTAGGAGTTTTCCCTGATAGTCACCTCTTCCATCACGGTTTTCATGCTGCAGTGGGCAGTTTTTAGTATGTTCTCGGAGATTGACAATTTCGACAAAACGCTGCGTACCGAGCTTCAAGAGTTTGAGGTTGGTTCCCATCTTGGAAACTAATCGGCATTATCTTCAGATTTATTTCAACCTTTCTTCAAAGTTTCTGATGAAAGCGTTGCCGCAAATTCACAAGCGACGAGGTGAGCAACTTATTTTGGGTCATAAATGGAACCAAATTTGCAGTGGGCAAGCGATACGCGTCACCCTATGGTTCGTTGCGAAATACGGTACGAAGTTTCATTGTGAATTGTTGCCTGATTGTTGATCTTGAAGTACCTTCAATCGGGCAGTCTACCCGATTGTCCTCCTGGACTGCCGGGATGGTCGGGCGTTCCTGGCTTCGATGGAGTGCCGGGGCGTAAGTGTACCTGATCCTTGAGTTGGATAACTAAGAAGTTGTTTGAGCCGACGGTCCGCCCGGTCTGGACGGCATACCCGCCTTCTTCGCGAGCCAAGACCGCTACGGAGTTCCGCAGCTCGGCTGCACACTGTGCCCTGGCGGACCACCGGGTCCCCCGGGCCACACTGGTGCCGAGGGTCCGCGAGGCCCTCCAGGTGCCCCCGGTGCCCCTGCCGCTACTTCGTACGGCTACTCGGTTCCCGGACCGCGTGGTAGTCCAGGCGATTCGGGTCGTCCTGGTCGCGATGGTGAGCCGGGACGGGTTGGTTCGCCCGGTTCCCCGGGCATCACGAGCTATCCGGGAACGCCCGGCAGACGAGGCCCGCCCGGGCCCAGTGGACCGCCGGGCCAAGCTGGTGAGGGTTTTTGACAGTTATCAAGGAAAAAAAGTAAAAGTCGCAGGCGAATCGAAGCCGCGCGCAGAGAGGGGCAGGCCAGGGCCGAGAGGTTTACCAGGCATGGAGGGCAGAAAGGGAAAGGAGGGCGCGAGTGGACGCAATGGAAAGGTTTGGAACCCTGTCGATCGTCTCTTATTCACTCAATTCAGATGGGCCAGCGCGGTCGCAATGGCGAAGATGGACTGTATTGTCTGTGTCCCAAACGATCACCTAAAAACAGGTTACTTTTGCTCCATTAATGCCTGATGCAGACCATTATTGTCGTGATATTCCAGTTACTACACACCCCTACCGAATTCCGTGCCATGGGAGGACCCGGCGAACGCTGTATAATAAAAATTTGTGACTTATAATTTGTGAATAATTTATTTTTTTCAGTTAACAGACCGCCTAGCACGACGAGCAGCCTCTAAGCGGTTTCCTAAGCCACCCTTATTCGTGAGCTTCAATTTCATAAGCATGATTAAAATTCCAGAAAACTACAGCCAATGAAGCCAATCGAGGGCGATATTGTCGCTGAAGAAATTGTCGAGGACATTTCGAGCGAGCTGAGCAGAAATAACATCTCCCCAGTGAGCCATTCCTTGCACAATTTCATCAGCGAAGGTGCACGTGAAAGTGTCAAACCACCCATTCTGTTCTTCCATCGAATCGCGTTACAGGCCACTGCGGACAGTCAAGCAAGAAGCCGGTGGGCCGAGGTCATGGCGAAGAGGAGAAGGCGGTGGCAGCAACGGGCGGCCGGGTCGAGTCCGATACTCCTTGCAGAAATGAATGAAGTAAGCGCAAACGATCATTGATGTCATGCAAAATTGGTGTGTTTTCAGCAAGAACACGAGCCTACAACAACACTCGATCCTCTTCTCATACCAACAACTGCCGTTCCGCAACTTGGCCATCGAAGAGAGAGCGCCATCGATGGCGAGGTGACCATTTTTTGAGGAGTTTAGGATTATAAAAATATTTATATTTCAGGTTGTTCTGAACGAGATCGACCCGGCTCCGCGAAGAATGGCACGGCTTCATCTGGATACTATACAGGGTTCACTGAGCTCGCCTAATGGAAAAGATGGGAGACCGGCTTGCTCCCACTACTAATATTCAGCTGTTGAATATGTAGACACCAAAAAACGGATATAGATGCGTGCGTCCTATTCGTGAATTCATAGCATTTTACTTGTCGCCAATAAATTTATCGCCTTTTCGACTCCAAGAAAATATAAATATGGAATATGTTCGACATGACATCGCTCATATTTTTGAGTGTTCTTACAGAATTTGTAATCGATTCATATTTATCGGGGGAATAAATTCGATTCACTATAAATAGAATAATTTAGCTTTCGTGCTTGGCTGCCATTCTCTTGCACTCCTTACTGACCAAAATTGAGAATTTCGTCACGTACAGACTTGGGAAGGGTTGCGAGGAATTTGGCACTCTGAAAAATTTATTGATTCGGGATCATGCGAAAATAAATTAGCGGAAACCGACTTCACCTCTGTTGCGAACATGGGGTAGTCCCACTCCTGTTTTCCCATGTCCATCAACTCATCGTAAGCTGTCTTAGCGTCTGAAAAAGGCGAAAAAATTATGAATAATGTAAATTCACTCGAATTGTCACTAATATTTTGCATATGATGAACACACCTGCAGAAAGTGTAGCCATCATTGCCACATCTCTTGCTTTGATCTCTGGAAATCGACAAAATTATTTTTCAAACTCGGAAAAAATGGATACGTTCAGCAGTAGCTCCTTTTGGAAGGATCCACTTTTTATTGACAGCCTGAAAGTGGGAATACTTCAATCGGTGATTGAATTACAGTAGACCCAGATAGAAAATTTATTTACCGCGTCAACAAATCCAACGAGAACGAGTGAACCAAGTAGCACTAGGAGAAGGTTCATTGCTAAATGTATTTTAAATAATTTTTTAAGTGAAGATCCTAGACAAGAGGGGGTTGAGGAAAACGGTGAAATATTACTGATGTTTATGAATTTTCGAGATCCAAATATATAGGTAGGGAAGGAAAACTAAATTTGAACACCAAAGGCCGAATGACTATTCGCATAGCCATTGTGCGATTGGTTCCGGGTCATTCTCTCTCTATTCTCCATAACATCTCGCTGAACAGAGAATGGTAAAATGCATTCGATTCGGAATGAGGAAATGAGAGCGATCTCTGTCCGAAAAATGCATAGGGTGAGTCTATTTTTGCCCACTCTACATCCGGTCAAAGACTGTTCCGACAGCTTGAAGCGCATTCAACACAGTGTTCCGTTCATTTCGGAACTGCTTTGGATGGACAAAGTCATGTTAGCTCACCACTCACCTAGTTTTCCACAATCAATCGCTTTACTTCAAGTAGCTAGCGTCAAATAGTAGAATTTATCCTGTGCTATGACTGAAGCATTCGCTCAGAACAAAACAACAATTATGGTTGCACCGACATGTTCCGGGATCTCGGTCATTCCGCACAAAACACAAGGAGGAACAACATCTAACCTGCTGGCCAACCTGCGGAACACCGGTTATTGCTGAGATGATCTAATGTGTCTAGCGCTCTCACTTTCTTGCGGGCATTTGGATCATGAACCGACTTGCGCTCGTCCTTCTCTCATTGCGGACACTTGCACAGGGGTAATACTTTGATCTTTCGGAATGTTTTCTGTTATCCTCAATCTAAACATTTATTTTTCTGTCTACATTGATAAGAGTTTGATAAGCGTGAGCCTTGCACAGTCAGGATTCCGCAAACGACTCGACCACTAATCCAGCGCCGACCGCTGCCTTCTTCACTCTACCCTTTCTGCCAACTCTTCCCGCATTCTACCAGCCCACACTCTTGCCCACCCTGGCACCCTTCACTGCTCCGACTCTGCCGTCTCTGGTGAATCCATAGGGCGATTTAGAACGGAACAGATGAATATTAATTCCAGATCATGACGTTTAAGTCGCCAGTCGCCGTGCGAGTTCCTCTATTTGAGCAAATGCAGGAGGCTATCGAAAGCAGCTTCAATAATGTGAGTTCAGAATGTGTCCTTGTACTTTTCATAATTGATTTTGTGCTTAGTGTAGAGTAGGATGTGAAATTTTAATAGGTTTACAAATTATTTACAGGCCAGCACAAGTTTGAACAATCTCGCAAAGGACAACCAGGACAAACTGAACAGTATTGTCAAGGGAAATCAGGACAGTCTGAATAGTCTGGTGAAGAGTGGGCAAGATAATATCAATAATGTCGCCAGGAGCAATCAAGAGAGCATCGCAGCCCTTCATAAACTAACGCAAGGTATTTTCAATCGAAAACATGACACTATGTCGCTTGTTTCAGACACAATCGACAAAGTTATAATAACACCGTCTCCACTCGATCTTTCACAGGTGCTCCATTCGGATTGATGTGCTCAAAGTAACTAAATTTGTGAACATTTATACTTCAGTACACGCTCATTCCTCTTCCTCCAGCGCTCAAGACACAGTCACGGTATGCTCTTTCTCAAGCACACTTTGATTTTCTTTTTAGGAATGGCAAGAGCGAGGAGGCTGATGCCGCTCCAATAGCTCCTACTGCCGCGCCTCCCTCACCCAAGATCGAATCAATTCGAAAGGTTGAACTCTCCTCCTCCCGCCTTTTTTTCATTCTGACCGCTCGCAGAAATGCGGTAAAATTGCAGGTTGGTCGGTACTACGTAGAAAACCTCACTCCTCAGCACGTACTCGACATACTCGCATTCAAGTGAGATTTTTTTATCATTTTTAACGAAAAAGACAAAAGGGGGAAAATAGACTCGATCTTAATCGTTTCAACAGCTGATGTTTCTCGCCATCAGGAAACCGCTTCTAACGCCCGCCGAGTTTAGCGAGCCAACACGTCAATCTCCAGTGATTTCCAAAGTGAGCCGGAAACGTTTCTCGAGAAATATGTGTGTCTTGCAGATACACATTCACAAACGGGAACCATCCTCAAATGCTAAGCTCGAAAGCAAAACTCGTCCAGTAAGTCGAAATATGATTGTTTCGTTGCAGACCAGATTTTGTTGCAGGAGAGTAAAGAGGGCGATGACGATGGAAAGATTGAACGACGGCAAGAGCGAAACGGGAAAATAGAGGAAGAAAGTCCCGACGATGCATCCCAGCAGGAGCGGGGAGCGCCGGAAGCTGCCGTGGGCCACGTACCCTATCCAGTCGCCTCCGGGTCCCTGCAAAGTCATAAGTTAACCCGAATATAGCCTTTCCTGTTCAGTGAATAAATATTAATTTCGTTTACAAAATAGATGGAAATGCAGGGAAACTTCGAGCAGAGAAGGAGAATGAATGAAGGAATCATGGCTGATCATGTGGTGCTCGAGATTGATACGCTGCTTTTGGACGCATTGAAGAGGGCCGCTCTGCAAACACCTCACAATTGACTACTTTTTGCACTCCACGAACCTCGCTCTACTCGACAGAAAGATGACGAGCGGTCCGGTTAGAACGAAAAAGTACGTGACATTGGCAAGATTGCCAGAGATGAAAGTGGCACGATCGATCTGACAACAATTGTTGGAATTATGGGAAGCAGATTCATGCTTACGTCTCCGGCTTCCCTCGCAATCTGTCCCATTCTCGCGAATGTGCCACTCGTGAGCTGCAACATAGTTATATTTACTGCAGAAATTTCAGGGATTCTACGAATGACCTCAGTAAATTTCGCTTACCTGCGGAACCATGAGAACCATCATGAAAATTGTGCGACGAAGGTCATCCGACATCTTCGTACTGAAGAAACGGCTATTACGAAATGTCTCTTCGAAATCACTGTACGTTCCGCAATTTTTGAGCAGTTTGATCGAGATGGCCAGAGTGGAAACAATGGTGAGCACACAGGACAAGATGATGTACGGGCCGATGTTGTCCGTTTGCTGAGAATAAAGTTTAATTTCGCTATTCAAGTTTCCGAATTTACTGAGACATAGGCACTTTATAAAACCCAAGCAGTATCTGTAGCAAATAAACGTGTTTAAAATTTGGAAAATATCCACACGTAAAAAGACATTCTTACAATCTTTCCATGGTGCATGGTGAACAATCCAACGAGTGATTGCGTCTCATCGAAAGCGAAGAAGGACGGTTCGATGCCGTAAAGGGTACGCACCGGAATTCCTGGGAATTCAAATAATTAGTATGGTCATTTATCATCACGCTAACCGGGAACGATCAACTTGAGAAGGAGCATGATGATTCGAGGAGTTTTTTCGAGTACCTTAAAGAAAAATGTGAATGTGGTTCGGCAGTGAATGGCTCACATTGTGAATCGGAGCTAGCATTTTAAATGATGAAGTGAATCTCTCGACTGCCATCATTCCGAGTGTGACTGCACCAGAGGAGAAGACGTAGGCCTCGTATAGCTGTAATTACTCGCTTCTTGTCGTTTTTTATGGGCAATCATACTTCAAGCACGGTTGTCCAATAAGTGTCATTCAAACGATCGTAGTAGAATGGTTTCCACGTGAATGGAAAGTATCGAGGCAACACGAAGACGCACTCGACGAGGAGAAAGATCACATAGAGAACTCCCTTTAGGCCCGGTATTAATCAGAATAACCACCGATTAGATTACCTGCCAAAGGAAGAGCAGAGAGAAGAGACCAGTAAGAAGTGCATCTTTGCTGAATGGAATACGGTAGTCAGAAGAATGCATTTGTATATCACATACTTCGTTGAGAAAGTGACGAAGAAATGAGCGCATCCTTGTTCGGGACGAATGAAGATAATCTTTATGGCCTCACTCTCTTTCATGTAGTCAATGTCACTCAAAATAATGTTTACAATCCAATTGAAATATTCGAAAGAATAAAAGGAACTTACTCTTCGTCTGCCATTTTTGAGCAATTTTCCTCAAGTTTGTAGAATTCCTGTAACGAATTGATAACCCAACAATTCCAAACGTATGAGTAGGCTGGTCGAATGGGAAACTGTCATTCCCCTGGGGATGATTCTGATGACTCTATTCATCAGAACTATCTTCTTCGTCATCGTTTCTACACGAGTTTAACCTCATTAGAATTCAAAAATAACATTCGAAGAAGTCGCGGTGTAATGCTCTTTCGACGAGCTTCCTATTTAGTCATCCGAAAATATAGACCAAGAAACAGAGCGTATGAACCCTCCATCCTATACATACTCGCATTCCTTTATTTCTGGAAGACTGAAGTGCGGGCAAATAACAAATGAATAAATTATCGAAAGAGTGAGGGAAGAAAGGACAGTATTCCCATTGAGCTGAGAGTAAGAATGATTCAAAAGTGGACGAATTATTGTATGTTTCCCCCGAATACCTAGTGTGCAGACTTCCAGTACACCGCTATGGCTCTTTTGAGTAAGAAATAAGGGCGCGCTTATGATTCGCCTTGCACTGGCCCCCCTTGCTGTGGTAGATCGAACGGCGAACTCTTGCCATTTTGCCATCGTCGTTAGAGAATAGAGGAGTAAAGTGACAGAGAAGGACCGAAGCTCTCCAGCTTTCTCTGCAATTTTAAAATTTCTCTGCATGCGATTTTTTATGATGCCTCGTTCGAACTAGGAATGTGTTTCCAGATATCGTAGTTAAAGGAGGACGAAAGTCAAAGTTTTCGAAGGTGGACTGACAGTATGGGCTGGTTTGCACCTTGATAGTTAAGAGATTTCTCAAATTTCAAAGATCTAGCTCAAATCTGAAGCGAGATACACGCGTTCAAAGTTTCTACAGTGCTCAGGGGAAATCAAGATGCGCTGCAGCTATCAAGGTGCAAACCAGCCCATACAGTCTACCTTCCATCCTCTAGATACTGTATGCGAAAAAAACTAGTCTTCCGTAGTCACTCATTACTCTCTTTTTGCTCATTACGACCGCTTCAAGACATATTTTTCAAGATTATTTCCAGTAATATATCATTAACATGTTCTTTGTGTATAATATTTTCACAAACTATTACACTTAGTCCGCTCTTTGATATTTGATAAGATTGTTCGATAGAAGCAAAGGCGATAAGGTCATCAGGTTCACTCAAAATATCGCTATCTCTTTATGCCGCACACTCTCTCGTCGCTCAAGCCGGGCAAAATAGTGTGCGAAGATTAGAGTAGGCGTCGTTTGTTCTTTTTCTAATATTTCTTGCTCTAGCTTAGGGCTACAATTTCGATCACACCTTTTTCACAATGGCATCGAAAGAGAGCTCAAAGTGTCCCAAAAGATCCCATAAAATTTATTTTCCGTTTGTCGATAACGATTCAGTCATCATACCTATTCAGCTATCCTAACCGATGCTTCTACTGTTGACGGCTCTCAACTATACTGTGGGATTCACAGGGATTTTTCTAAATTTGATGCTGATACAAGCCATACGAAAACAGTTGAGTTCATTCGTCTAGTACACTGTAATTTTGTTGTTTCATTACACCTGAACCTTTGCGTGTCTATGCCATGTTCTTTCGCACTTCAGCGACTTGTGACTGTGTCTGTCTTATTATAATGATGTTCACGGAAACGAGGTTTGTAGCGCTAATCTAATATATTCAAGTTGGGGCGGGTCACGGAGGAACGCAAGAACTTCACGAGCCTTCAACACAACCCGGCACCTATGAGCGACAATACTCGATAAAGCCAGATTTTCACAATTTTCAGAGAATACGTATTCAAAGGCAACTGCATAATGGAATTCCATGGCCTGTGTGGGCAGATTAGTGACGATTTCTGCTGGTTGGGATTCGGTAAGGATGCGAAAATCGAGCATAAATCACAGATCTATTGTGCAAGGTGCGCAAGCATGGCTGTACTGCACTGCAACTATTCTCCTCTCTCTAACGTTTGCCTATCGCTACTATTCGTTCGGCACTCCTGAAAAGGTGTGCCGTAAATTTGATAGAGCGAAAAGAGTATTTCAGACTGTAGTGCGGCAGCTTATCGTGGCCGTTCTTTTGTATATTACTGAGATTCCGTTTGTATACAAAACTTTCGAATTCGGCCGGGACCAGACATTGATCATTAATGAATACCGACAACAGCGTGTTGTCGAAACCACCAGCTTGAGTACTCTGTAATCATGTCACAGACTGTTCATCCCTCACTTCCAGGTGTAATCTACACTTCCGATCTGTTCAGTCTTTTAACGATGTCGCTTAACATCGTCACTTCTCTCGTCTGCTTCATTATAATTGTCGTTTATCGTACGGGGACCATTAGGCGCCTGGACGAGTATCAAGTCTGAATAAATAATGCAGAATAGAAGGAACTATAATCAAATTTCAGGGCAGCATGAGCGAACATACCAAAGCCAACCAGATGATGCTCAGCAATGTAAAAAAACGTAAACTCTAAATTAATTCACTATTTCAGATCCTCAACGTACAGCTAGCCACGTCATCCTTCTACTTCACTGGATGCGCGCTTTTCAGTTACAATTTAACGTTCGAGAATTATTCTCCAGATTTTGGATATTTCATCGTATCGGTAATTGAATTTTAAGGATTTCTGAGAATGAATGGCTAAATCAGATTGTCAACCTACAAAATATTGGGACCCCACTAACGAATCTCTACTTCATTGTTCCTTATCGAAGGTAGTGCTTATATTTTCCATATCTCGAGAAATTATATTTCAGATTTATCATCCACATATTTCGAGGTACAAAGACTACTCACTTAACACCGATGCAAAGCGATAACTCCGATGTAACAACTCAGCGAACATGAAGTTGATCTCAATTTGCGAAAATTACTAGCTTTCGCAGTGCACAAAGTCCATATCACAAAAGCAATCAAAGTGGTCAATATAAAAAAAATTGCGTCAGCACAAATCAAAAATTTTCATTATGAAAAGGGACAACAATATGGGGTTATAAAGGTTTTTTGGATGTGCCCTCTTTTTGCTGTGAAACATTGTTCGCCACAAGACCGATCAGCTGTACCTTTACGAAACTCCGGGCAGAAGAATTCTGGCCTCTCAAACTCATTCGGATCCATGTGAACCATCGAGTACTGCGGGAGAATGGTGGTGCCGGCGGCAATGCGATTTCCTGTACAATAGATTGTACCTTGTCCCCCTGCATTGGAATGTGATAGTCACCATCGATCTCAGTATCGTAAGTAGTCGAGCGCAGGAAGTTGATCGGAAGCACATTTCCGAGGCGATAAATCTGAAAATTCGTTTTACCATTTTATTTTCCCGCCTTCTTCCCACCTCCTGCAGAAAAGCGCCCATGTACGGCAGCAGCTTCTGGTCCTCGTAGCGGATTCGCTGAACAACATGAAAAGATAGTGCAAATTCTCAAACAGAACAATTTACCCGGTCCCCGATAACGTCAGCGATTTCCTTCTGCAGTTTCCTCTGTACGTTGGGATGATTGACTAGCTCGAGGATACAAAGACGAAGAATGCCCACGGTCGTGTCAAAGCCTCAAAAATTCCACATGTAAAATACAAATTCAAGAAAATGTATACCTGCTGCCCACAGATTCACAGCTGATGCGTGCATTTGACGGTAGTGAAAGCTACCTGAAAAGTGCAACAGTATTTGAAAAAAAAATCGAAGCGCACCTTGCGGCTTGCCCGTCGCTTCATTCTTCTTCATCTCTCTGAGGAAAGCCTCAACGAATGAACTTGGCCGGTTGTCAGCGTTGAAAGATTTCTCAGTGATTTTAATTGCCTGAAATCGTAAAATAAGTTGTGAAAATGAGTTTAGTCGCTCACATCAGCAACAACTTCATTGCTCTCCTGTAGCAGTTCTCTCAGCCGTCTGATTTGATGGCCAAATAGCCAATCAAACCTCTTGAGCGCAGGCAACATTTCGACGAACATCATTAGCGGACCGGCCATGAGCGGAATGAACTGTAATGGTTGCCCTTGTACAGACGCAGTGAAATGATACCGTTGTCCCCTGTTTTTGCACACTCTCTAGCCCGCTCGGTGAGAGTGTGAAATGAAGAGACGTATCATTTCACGAGCTCTACTGACGCAGACTTGACAGAGATCTCGTGCAATTGTGAGATTTTAGTTTTCAAAAAAAAAGTCTTGTTGAGCAAGGAAACGTGCTAAACCTCGTGCTGTATCTTCCGGTATCTAGGTAGCAGGTCGTTGTCGAAATTGAGGTCGATACCGAAGGTGATTCTCCAAACAACATTTCCGATGGCCTTCTGAACGCAAGTGAAAGAGAAAAGAATGAAATTTTGCATCTCGAAAATGCTGAACCGGTTATCACCTCAATATTATCAGATACATCAACAGGTGCCCCGTTAGATTTCTGCCAACGAGAGACTATTTCGAGAGCGTAATTGTGAATAGTGTCCTAAAAAATAGAATCGGCATTGACAAGAAGTGACGAGAACAAACCTCAACAGTGGCCGAGTTGAAACCGATCTCGTGGAAAGTCTTGAGCGCAAACTTGCGAGTTTCCTGAAAAAAATTCAAAATTGCTCGGAATTTGCGTGCGCATACTTTGACTATGTTATTTTCCTGAAAGCCGAGACCGTAGGGGCCGCCGAAGCAGAGATCAAGCATCTGCTTCGGTATCTTCCTGTCTGAAATATGTTTCAATTTGAAAAATGCGACACACTAATACGATGAAACTCACCGATGAAATTATTGCCGTCCCTGACCACGTGCTCTTGGAGAATCTGAAGTAGTTGATCTTTTCGAAATTATCTAAGGAAAAAATCACTTTGTGATCGCCAATCACAACCATCGGATAGGGTAGCCAAACAGTGAAGATGCGACCGTAACGAGACTTACATTCGAGAAGAACCTGAATTGGATTTTGGCAGTTTGATCTTTGATCTTTTCACTTACTTTATCCAAGTCCCATTGAAATGATAGCATATTGCCGATGAGAGGAAGTGGAGGAGGTCCAGGAGGTAAGCCTAGAATTTATTTTTTTCATTTCAATAACAAAAAATATTCGCTCGTGGCTGATTTTTGCTCATGAATAACAGCAAAGAAAGATCTTACCAAGGATGCGATTGATGCCAAAGTAGTACACAAGCAAGGCTATCAGAATGAGAGGTATCAGGAACATTCTGAAAGACGAAACTTGAATTTTTTGTACAAAATCAAAATGGATAACGGCAAAAAGGAAGCAATAGGCCCTCCCTATATGTAGTACTCGAGAGAGCAGGCGCAATTGATTTGGAACAGAGATTGGGCACTCCTCAGCACTGAGCGATAAGAACTCATACCTCTCCGTTTCTCTCGACATCTCGCCTCCTGAAACTGCTAGAGAACGCTGAGGAGTGAGAGAGCGGAGATGAAAGTGTGCAGAGTGTGCTGTACTCAAGTGAGCGGGAAATCGTGAACTCTATGATCTGTCTATGATCTCGGCCATAGTGCAGATCATTCTTTGTTTTCCATAAGAAGCCTAAAACGGAAAATGTAATGTTATGAAGAATATTGATCGAAGTTTTCCAGGTGATCAAGAAGACAGAATTTTCCCACGTATCCCCGTGCTAACAACGATCCGTTTCGTGTGCTAATCCTGAATGATGTGCCGCTCGCAGGAAACGTCTCGTCGATCATAAAATTACCATAGTAAGCCTTATTCCTCCATTCGCGCGAATTCAAGCTCTACTGAGAATCTCCAACAATGGTGAAACTACCAAGTATAATTTATTGTATGCTGCTAAAACTGTTGAAATTGCACAACATCGAAAAATTTTGATAGGATAACACTATTTCTCGATTCCTCACATGGCGCACAAAATCGTTCAACGAGCACGCACGAAATGGGCACACTTTTTAAGCAATATTTTAATTTATAGCGATTCTTGCAAAATTATCTTGCAATATTCAAACATCTGTGATTTTTGAATTTCAAAACTATCACCTCCAAAAAAAACTATCACATATATTCTTAATCTCCCCTTTCAAGGAAATGAAAACGAGCGTTTTGACAGAAAAGGAGCGCAAACAGAGAACATGCACTCATTCGGCACTCCTCTTGTTGCTCCCACAGTTGAGTACAGGAAAGCGTGCTCAACAACAGTATAAAAGAAAATAGAAAGGACATTTCTTCATACAGACTCCTACAGTGTTATCGAATTCTCAGTGAGTCGCTCAAGTCACGTCTCTTTTTCGTTTTTGTCCGACCGGTCAACGTAAAGGCTCATTTCGCATTCTGAGGCCCTTTAACCAATTCGACGCATCTCCGTCATTGTGAAGCCACTTTGCAAATTACTCTACCCCTTTTCACGCATTTCTCACGCATGCCCTCCATTTTCTCGGTTCACAAAGCATAATTGAGATTCCAAACTTCAACCGGTCATGCCCACCTGCAAGCTCACCTACTTCGACCTCCGCGCCCGGTTCGTTTCAATATTTTACGAGTGGTGATTTTCTCAAAACTCGAGGTTTACGGAATCAATTTTTTCGAGGCGAGTGCATCCGGATGATGGCTGCCATTGGCGGGATTGAACTAGAGGAAGTCCGGGTGCAATTCAACGAGTGGCCGGAATACCTCAAGAGCAAGGGTGCGTTTTTTGCAAAATTGTTTTACCACTTTTTGTCCATTTTTCAAATTGCGAAATGCATTGCGAAATGAGACATGGTTGAATTATTTGCACAATGCAGAGGCTCCGTTCGACACTCTGCCCGTACTCGAAGTGGACGGAGTGAAGATCCCCCAGACACTCGCCATCCTCAGATACTTCGCCCGAGAGACCGGTGAGCTTAGTGAAGTCCTGTTACAAGCGTGTTGTAGCTGCAGAAAAGATAGCGAAATAGAATTGTGTTTTCTATTGTGCCTTATGTGCCTTGTTTTCTATAGAATTGTGCCGACTCCTTCAGGCTACGCCGGCCCGGACAACATCACGGCGGCGGTCGCTGATTCACTCGCAGACCAATATGCCGACTTTGTGATGGCGTTTGTGCCATGGCATGTGGTGAACGCCGGGTTCGCGCCCGGTGATAAGGTGTGATATTTATAAATATTTTCGAAAATTATGGTGGATTGCCCAATTCAGGACGTCCTGTACGATTCCACCTACGTTCCCGCAAGAGCGAAGCACTTCCCGTACTTCGAGGCGGCGCTCAACAAGGTGGGGATCCAAATAATTACCGAATATTTTTGACTTCTAATGAATTCTGAATTCAGTCCTCCACTGGCTGGTACGCCGGCACTCCGGAATTCACGCACGTTGACGTCTTCATCGCGTCATCGCTCGAATGGTTATCGAGAATGGACAAGAACCGGGACGCAATCTTCGAAGGATTCCCGCTGATGCAGGCGCAATATGATAAGGTCGGAAAGCAATGGGTGGAGAGCTCTTCTTGTAAACTACATGCCCTACTTCCATCAAAATAGGGCTGTAAGGATGAAATATTCATCTCTTCATTTCTCCTTATCACTTGTCAATTAGACGCGAGAGCTGCACTTATATATCGTGGATAAGCATAAAAGTTGTCGAAGGCGTATTTTTCAGTTCTTCGCTCATCCGAAGCTGGAGAAATACCTCGCCGAGAGACCCGACGCAGCCTTCTGAACACTTTCCACTTCGCTTCCCGTCTCATTACCGCTGATAAATTGGTTCCTTGTTGTGGCAGATGTGAGTGCTGGATTCAGATTTAGCCTTTTGAATGTGTTATTGTTCCGTTTCTTGCTATTATTAGCACTATTATTGTGGAAATGACGCTATAAAGATTGCGCACTAAATTGGATCCCAGACGGTACGGCGCCACGCGTTCTCTGAAAAGACTTGGATATTCCACGGTATGTCTCAGAAATTTGATTGGCGTCGGTGTTCCCATGAGAGCCTGCCATAATAGAGTAAAAAGCGCAAACTGCTTTGCGTAATCGGCTCTCAAGCCGAAATACGGAAGTGGTGAATTTATTTCTCGATTATTTTCTTGCCAAGTTGACTTTGTGAATTTATATTTTATTGCTGTCAAAAGCTAACCTAGAAGCTGTTTTATATTCAAAACAGCTCCCACCCAAATTGGCTATGATTGTGAAATCTGGCTTTTTGTGGTTTGTTGACGGCATATTTTGTACCTCACAATTCGGAACGGCATCAAAAATGCAGTACTGATTCGAGACAGTTATGAGATCAGGAGCAGTCGTAGCCGCCCGTTCATGGTCCAGTGATCCCATTCAAAACTATTTCTAGCGTGCAAACTCTGAATAGCGATACACTTTAGCACGGTCTTGTAATATGACGTTAGACCTGTAATATTTGAGTAATGAAAAGAACTAGAACAACAATGTTGGCGATATGTGAAGTTCATTGACCATACTACGAATGTCTGAGAAAATATACCAAGAAAATAATTTGAAAATAACTAGAAAATATCACTACTCGCGTTCCCGTGTGGTGCTCTAATGCGCGCAGTGATCAGGAAAGTTCGTTGTTTCGGTTGTTCATCGGTTCGACTCGAGCTGTCATTACTGTTCTCGTCAACATGGCGTCTGTTCCGTTGTGGGTACACCAGGTCAGTTTTTTCTCGTCTGCGATATTTAAATGCATTTTCCAGAATCTCCTCTACGCATTCGCGCTCGTCTCGCTAGCAGCAAATTCATTTCTGATCTATCTCGTTACTCATCCATTCAATCGAAATTTGGGCAACTATCGCGTACTTCTATGCACATTCGCTACTGTTGACATTGTGATATCGCTGTTTCACGCGGCTGTATTACCGGTATGCCAAAAAAATATATTTCGCAAATTTTAAAAAAATTAGGAATTCGCAATAATCGAGTACGGTTTTGCCGTATTCGCCTATAACGCGCTCTATCTCCCATCGTACATTGGCAATCCACTCGTGGTCGCCTATATTGTCCTATTTTATGAGCCCTTTATCTTGCTCACATTTCACTTCTTCTATCGACTTCTTTCTGTAATCAGGTAGCTGGTTCGACTATTAAAGTTCTTTAAAGTTTAAAGACTTTTAATCGTTAATTTTACAGACCGGAAACGCTTCGCGCACATTTTAAGAGCGGCATTGCGATAGCGATACTGATCAATCTCGGGATGTCGATGACAATTCTGATCGAAGTATTTATTTCGTTGTCAGTTTGAGCTGTCATGCTAAACACAATGCGATCTACAGTAAAGACACTGCCGAGAATTACTTCGCAGACGTGATGCTTCGAGAATATGGCGTGGATCTAAATTCCTTTCCTAAACCGGTCCTGGATCCAGTACAGTATTTTGTGAGTTTTGTTCGTAGGCTAGGCTTCAGCAAAATTAACCTGTTTGAAAGCGATTAAAAATAATTCATTTTATTCAGCACACTGCCGCTTTCGGCGGAGGACTCAACTGGGATTCCATAGTTGCCATGAACATTTGCGGCGCTATTGGTGCATTCACCATCGTGTTCAACGCCACGTGCGGATTCGTAATTGCGAAAAGGATACAACGAATGTGAGCACTTCCAATACTCTGTGCCTACGAGAAAGACTTGTGTCCTGGTTCCGAAAGCTGGATTTGAAATGTTTTGATCTTCTCAGACATCTGTCCATCGCATCTCGCGCGCTTCACATACAATTGTTGCGAGCACTCATCATTCAGGTTCGTATATCCACATAGTTTCGAAAATGAAACAGAAGACTACAATTACAGTTTGTTGTGCCGATCGCTCTGTGTGTCATGCCATTCTTCATCAGCATGGGCCTGCCGCTGACTGGTCGACCATTCGTTCTCGTGGGCAATATTATGTGTGAGTTGGTTCTCACGGGCAGGATAAGAGAAACTGCGTGAGGAGACAATAAGTATTTGATATTTTTTGGTGAAACTAACTCGTTTGAGCTAAACATTGCAGGCTTATTCGTGTCGTTCTTCCCCGTGGTCGATCCAATCTGCATGATTCTCGCCTACTCGAAGTGAGCACATAAAACCTCATTCCACACTCTGTTTCCGCCTCATTATATACACAATTAAAGTCCTGAAATTAATGAAAAATTGTTTGATTGAAGATTTCGGCGGATGCTCTTCGATGGGTTTCGTCGGGCGATTCTCAGCGGTGTGGTGCACACAGACACGACAACCTCCTCTTTCCTGAATTCAGCTCCCATTGCCAGCCCGTCTGCCGTGCAACACGATGTGTCCATCAGCCAGAACTGAGGGATTGATGACTGGAGACTTTTTCACGATTTAGAGTTCAACGAAACGAACTTTGCTGAGTAATCTCATTCGCTGAAAAAATCTGATAAATAAGAAATACGAATTTTGAGACGATTTGCACTGTACATGATCGTTGACCATTCACCATGAATTAGAAAAATGAATTTGACGTCCAGTTCAGATGATCAAGATAGGGGAATACACTAACAATAGAATACTGAGAACCATGGCAACACTGCATGATTCATTGCTACAGTCATGAATTATACGGGATGTAAAGACGAGCGAATAACAGCCTCTGTCACGTATATGCAACCTCAAAACTTCCATCGCAACTCGCATGACCTCATTCGTGGACCCGCTCCTTGACTTCCTCGTGCGCTATCCCGTCCTACCTCCCGTATTCTTCGTCCTCTGTTCAGTATGCGCAATTCCAGTCGTAATATTGATTATTGCAACTCAGAAGTGTGCGCTGCATCAATTGTCGGTAAGTTTAGATTTTTAAAAGAAATTAATCCAAAAAAATCGAGGTATCTGATCACATTGTGGTGCATTTCGTTGTTGGGACTCCTTGCGAACACTTGCCAACTTCAATTTCAAATGTATTCCTACGACAAAGGTTTTGTGCCTCGTGGAGTCGTGGAGCCTGGTGAAATTTCCAATTTGGTCTCTTGGTCAACAGCTTTCATACAGCACTTCGACCTCAGTTTCTGGTCATTCATTCTTTGGCATACGCCTCTAGTTCCTGCTTCGAAATGTTTATTGCGTTTGAGCGTATTCTGTCGACATTTAAACCTCAAGAGTATCACGTATCAAGAGCCAATTGGGCAGTGCTTGTCGTGCTCACAATCTTTGCGGTCGGAAAAAAACACCAATTACAAATTCGTATGGTCTATTACAGTATTCGCTCGGCACATGTATTGGCATATTGATATATCTGAGCGATTATCACTTCATTGGTTTCATGTTCTATAACTCCAACGACCTGTCCACTCTGCTGGTCAGCGCTTTTATTCTTGCACAATGGAGTGTAAAACATTTGAGCAAACCTGTTCAGTCTCATTCACAATGCCTGCAAAACATTTGATCAAGCAGACGTCATAATTAAAAATAGGAACTTTTTAGACAAACTCGCTGGGCATTTGGTACTGCAAACGGCGCTACAAACTGATCTATGGCAAGGCAACGTTGAACGCTCGTTATCAGGTTCGATAATATTACAAGTTGAGTTCGTAATACGGTCATCGTCTCGTCATCTCGCACACTCTTGATTCTTTGACCGGCGAGAGAGTGTGCGAAACGAAGAGACGGCGACCCGTATTTCGAACTCTTATTACAACTTCCTTGTATCTGTGAAAATCCGTTGTCGAAAGCACTCTTATTTTTGGAATTGCGTATCAGAACTTTGGATAGTAAATATTATGATCATTGAGTTGTTTTGAGATCCTGTTGCAGAGAAGTTATTCGAATAATACTATTGTATTAGGTTGGTGCATAAGTTTCTTAACAACCTATTTTCAAATTTATTGCTCTTGCACTGAATCACTTCCAAATTCCCTTGAAATAGGAACTAGGTATGGGTATGAGGACTACAGCCACATATTTGAATTGGATCACAACTGCTTAGTATTTGAGGAAAAAAATCGGAAACAAAAATTAGCCAAAACTCGTCGTTTTGGGTATGTTCATTCACATCCCATTATTTTCAAATCAAGTGATCCCTGAATTCTCACCAATTTTTGAGGGATTGGGGAAGGGTTACTGGTTGGTATGGCAGTGAAATATAGGGCATCTGAAAATCATACGAAAGGATGGGTCGCAAAAAGAGGCTATTTCGATCGTAGATTTGCGACATAAAAAGTTCGGAAAACGCAACTAAAGAAAGGGACTTTCGATAATCTCCTAAATAATATTGTGAGCGTATCAGGGAAGCAACTTTAATTTACAACACATTTGGGATCTCTAGGTCCATCTAGACAAATTTAAAACGAGATTATTTAAAATTACAGACATTTGTGCAGTCCAAATTTTCAAATATGTGGCTATTTTGGGAAAGTCGTTTGAGATATATTCGTCGCTCCACATGAGTTGTGTCATATTATGAACGCACAATAAGTCAATGGTAAAAATTTGAACATATCTCAGTTCTCCATGGAATAGTGTCGCGATTAAACGTGTGTAAAAAAACGCACTACGTTGACTTTGATTAGATGTCATATCGGCCTCAGCTGTCATACAGGGATTCCGACATGCTGGTTATAAAGAGTATTCAAGGGGCTATTGATTGTGGAAAACCGTGTCTTGATTGATCAAAGAACAAGGAAGGGGCATGCCAAAAACTATCGAGATAATTTCGTTAAGAAACTTTTGCACCAACCCGATACCGTAGAGTGGAAAAGGAGATTTTCAGGTAAACGAGGCTTACGAGATGGCCCGAGCAATGCACCCTGTATATTTTGGTAGTTTCCTGTTCAAGGTGAAAGAATATTTGATACGCAGCTGATAAAATCTCATATTGTAGGCAGTTGGAATGGCAATCGCATACAGTTATGTGTTCCTGATGAAGTTCTTTAACGGTCCAATCTATGCTCTGATGGACAGTGGCTATTTTGCGGTGAGCAGTACACAATTAATGTGACTTTTTTCGAAAAAAACATGGAACTAAATGCTGAAAATACAGGTGCACGCGATTAATTGTGCATATGCGTCCGGTTTCCTGATGAGAAATCACAAGTCTCTTCGAAAAGCAGTTCTAAAATTACTGCCCTGGAAACGGTTTGTCTTTCTCCTGAAATAAAAATAATCGAGCCATCCTTCAGGTTACTCGAAGCTCCTATCGTCCCTCTTGGTTCCGCAATTTCTGATACGACGAATCAGTATTTCAACATGCTTGAGAACTCCTGGAAATAAACAAAAACATTAAAAAAAGAACACATATCATCAGAAATGAAGCGTATTAGAGATGTTTGCTCAATGCGTTCGGTGGGCATATCTCATGTTCCCAATTCCTTGGAGAGACGAATCTTCTATATGATGACTAAACGTCGCTCATACACGGCGGCTGACTGTTCACTACTAGCTGTGGCAGTTGAATACAATATCTGCCGAAATGTATGGATCGATTGTCAGCGAGAGCTTCTATCATGTAAACTTTTTTTTAAATATCACGCGGTTGCAAGTTCTGTGAAAATCATTCATCTATTCTGTGAACACTTCGATGAATACGAATTTCGAGCCGTTTTTTTTCTATGCGTGCTCGATCTATGATCACCTACTGAGAACAAACACAATGTTAGCAGAATCAGAAGAATAAGTCAGATGGTCAGGGATGTTTGCGGAAATGCATCAACAATAGCATCTGAGATCCATGGCAACAACGTATGATTCTTTGATGCTACACGACTACGATTCATGGACTTTACGGGGATGAAAACCGTGAGAATAACAGCGAGTATTGCACGTGTCTTTACGTATATTCCAAACTGCGCTCTCAATAACCATGACCACCTTTATCGATTCGCTTCTCGACTTCCTAGTGCATTATCCTGTGCTGCCTCCTGCGTTCTTCTTCCTTTGTGCCATTTGTGCCGTCCCAGTCATAATACTGCTAGTTGCAACACAAAAGTGCGCGTTGCATCCAAATTGCCGGTAAGCCTCTCTAAGAAATCCAAAAAAGCACAAAATTTCAAGGTACCTGATCACGTGTTGGTGCATTTCGCTTCTGGGAATCCTTGCAAACACTTGCCAACTTCAATGTCAAATGTTCTTCTACGATAAAGGATACGTGCCTCGGGGAGTCAGTGAACCGGGTGAGGACATGTAATCGGTTTTGCGCGCACGAAAGGACGTCGATTCAGCGTTACGACCGCAGTTTCTGGCCATTCACTCGATGGCATACGTGTCGAGTTCTTGCTTCGAAATGTTCATTGCGGTTGAGCGCATTCTTTCCACCTTTCAACCTCAGAATTATCATGTGTCGAGAGCCAGCTTTGCAGTACTTGTCCTCCTCACAATCTTTGCGGTGCGAAAGAATTTTCAGATTAATTTGCTACTGAAAATTACAGTACTCGCTCGGCGCATATACAGGCTTTTTGATCTATCTGAACAATCATCACTTCATCGGCTTCATAATCTACAACACCATCGACCTGTCCACTTTGCTGGTCGGTAAATCTTAGTCTTGCAAAATATTTCGTCAAAGAAATAAAGAAAAAATATTTATTTTTGAGACAAACACTCTGGGTATCTGGTATTGCAAAAGGAGTTATAAGATGATCTATGGAAAGGCTTCGTTGAACGCTCGGTATCAGGTTCGATGATATTCCTTGAGAATAATATTTCCTTATATGAGTGGGCACGTAGTCGGTGTTGTTTTGGCATCGTGCGCCCATCACTTCCTAGAATAGCATTACACTGCAGTAACATTGCGCGAAAACCGAATGCATTGAGGTATACGAGGCTTACGAAATGGCCCGAGCAATGCATCCCGTATATTTTGGCAGTTTTCTCTTCAAGGTTATTTGACGACCTTCTGAAATTTGAAAAAAATCAACAATTAAGGCTGTCGGAATGGCTTTAGCCTACAGTTACGGATTCATGATGAAATTCATTAACGGGCCAGTCTATGCTCTTTTGGACAGCGGCTATTTTATGGTGAACTATTGTTCTTAAAACGATGTAATCTGGGAAAGAAACAGAATTTACTCAGGTACATGCTATAAATTGCGCATATGCATCCGGTTTCCTCATGAGAAATCACAAGTCTCTTCGTAAGGCCGCACTCAAAATTCTGCCCTGGAAAAGGTCCGTGTTGTTCTCACATACAATACAGCAAAAACACTCCGCAGGTCACTCGAAGCTCCTATCGTCCCTCTTGGTTCCGCAATTTCTGATACTACGAATCAGTATTTCAACATGCTTGAGGACTCCTGGAAATAAACCAAAACATATCCAATCGAACTGCATTTGCATATTTTAATTGCGAATTTATTTTTTAATAAGAACAAACAGATTAATAATTGTAGCGCTCTGCGTTGTAGTCATTGTGTCTACCTACGTACCAGAACTGCTAGTAAGGGGCTTGGAATTCTCTACGTACCCTCCATCCGGCGTCTTCCTCCTTCCTCCCTCCACACAGTTCGTCAAAGGTCAACTACGCGTGGGAAATTATCTCACGATAATGAGAGAACTTGATTTGCATTCTGTACAGTTCTCTTGACGGACGGATAATTTGCTATTATTTAAAACTAGAGCACACATATAGAACACTAATCATCAGAAGCGAAGCGCATTAGAGATCTTTGCTCAATGCGTTCGGTGGGCATTTCTCATGTTCCCAATTCCTTGGAGAGACGAATCTTCTATATGATGACTAAACGTCGCTCGTACACGGCGGTTAAGTCATCACTACTAGCTGTTGCAGTTGAATAAAATTTCTTCCGAAATGTGTGGATCGATTGTCAGCGAGAGCTTCTATCATGTAAACTTTTTTTATTATCACGCGGTTGCAAGTTCTGTGAAAATCATTCATCTATTCTGTGAATAATTTCTGCTTATAATTATGTTTTCGCATTATTGTTTCAAATTGTTGAAGACATTCTCGTCAACAACCACTACTATTTCCGCCCTCAGTAACATGCTACTCGTCTATATGACGCGGTTCGCGTTAGGTTCAACAAGGGTCTGGAACAGGTAAAAAATCGACATCGCTGAAAAATTGCCCCTAGGGGTAGTTTTTGATTCTAAGAACAGCTGTGGATTCAGTTTTTCGATATGACGCCTCCTGGCGCTGTTATTGATCGCGGGTCATTCGGCCAAAAATCAGTTTTTCGAATTTTTCTCCTTAACTGTGCGTCAAAATGGCCTGAAATCTCGCGATACATATCAGAATTTTGAGCTTTTTCGATTGGGCATATTGCGGTATGATGATATTTTTCCGTTCTCGAGAAAAAAATCGATATTTTTCTATTGCCGAAGTGCGCCCTGTAACTTTGCCAGATGAAAGAGCATGTTCTGCTGATCATTTTGGTATATAATATGAGGGGTTTCCGTCCGGGGGACAGAGATCTCGATCTATATTAGTGCGTACAGTAGCGCTTGGCGCGCGTACAGACGACGTTGCGGGCGCGTGGGAAACGACGAAGACGCTACGACTTCGACCCGAATGTCGCTGGTTCGAATCCCGCCCCCTGCAGACATATTTTGCTGATTTTTCGCATCTACTAGACACTGTTCCCGAACTGAATATGATATTTGTTTGCCTTTTTCTTCTAACGAAATGCAGGAAAAAAACTTCGCATCGAAAATAATCTCAAAAAGTAGACCAACAACGTTGAAATAATTATGCTACGATTGTCATATTTTTAAAATGAGTGGCTGATTGTCTCAGAACAACTCTCGGATATTTTTCCGTCCTCGATCTTGCTCTGATATTCTGCATCGACTCGACGTTGAGGTAAAAGTGTTCATTATGCTGAGAACAGTGTCACTGTCTATTCTCATTTTCTTTTTTCTTATTTTCTAGGTAGATAAATCGACTAGACGGGTCGGTGTAGTCGAGAATGAGGGGGAGACGAACCCCCTCCCCCATCTCCCTCCCTCCCCTCTTATTTCGAGGAGGACGAATGAGTTTGGTATGTAAATCTTGTCAATAATTGAGTTCAAATATCATCATTACTCATAACAAATAAAAAATAAAGGAAATAAAAACTATTACTCCTAACAAATAAAAAATAATTGTAAATAAAGGAGAATGTCCTCCCTGTGTATGTGTGAATGTTTGTCCCGGCGAAAGCGGCAGAGAAACTCTCTTGGGCAGAGACGCAGAGTAAACAAATGTAAATAAGTCGTGCGCCCCCCCCCCCAAGTATTGTACTGTAACCCTGACTACTGTATTCCTACCGTAACCCTGACTACCGTACACCTACCGTAACCCCGGCTACCGTTCTCCTACAGTAACCAAACTGTCGGGAGACTACCAGACCCTTCTAGAATGTTCGAAATGACTGGGATAGGTACAGCGGCTTCTAGAATGTTCGAAATGACTGGGAACGGTTCTGAAGGGTGACACATTCGAACTATGCACACTACCCGGCGATATCCAGCCGAGAAGCGCGCCGTAGGCGCATAAATTAATTACATAAATTATCGAGTTCATTACTCAATTATTCGCAAAATTTACATCATAATCTCATTCGTCTCCCTCGAAATGAGAGGTGATAGTGGGAGAGGGGGGAGGGGTTCGTCTACCCCTCATTCTCGACCAGTCCGACCCGTCTAGTCGATTTCTCTACCTAGATAATGAGACTAGACAGTTACACTGTTCTCAGCATAAGTCTCATGAAAATCTAGACCCAAGAAAGTAGTGTTTATTAATAATGTCAAGAGAAGAAAATCCTTTTTCACACTTCAGCCACAAATTCGAAGCGCGGGAAGGGTTTTGAAAATCGAGATGAGATGATAACGCTAATGTAAAAGAGTGCAAAAAAAAAGAAAGTGAAGAGAGCGTTTGTTCAAGCTGAAGTTCAAGCATAATTAGATCGCGGGGATATGTAAATAAGATGGTATCATATTTTCCATAATTATATAATTTCTCCTAGATACATCCTTTTTCGACACTGAATCAGAAACCCCAATTTGCAAGCCGCGAGTGCATGCAATTTTTTAGCAGAGTTACATAAACAAAATGAGCGAGAAAACCTTGCTAAAATCGCGCAATGTGCTGGCAAATATTGACTCATCCAGGAACAAGGATTTTTCTTCTTTTGACATTATTAATAAACACTACTTTCTTGGGCTTAGATTTTCGTGAGACTAATGAACAAACTTTTACCTCAACGTCGAGTCGATGCAGAATATCAGAGCAAGATCGAGGACGGAAAAATATCCGAGAGTTGTTCTGAGACAATCAGCCACTCATTTTAAAAATATGACAATCGTAGCATAATTATTTCAACGTTGTTGGTCTACTTTTTGAGATTATTTTCGATGCGAAGTTTTTTTCCTGCATTTCGTTAGAAGAAAAAGGCAAACAAATATCATATTCAGTTCGGGAACAGTGTCTAGTAGATGCGAAAAATCAGCAAAATATGTCTGCAGGGGGCGGGATTCGAACCAGCGACATTCGGGTCGAAGTCGTAGCGTCTTCGTCGTTTCCCACGCGCCCGCAACGTCGTCTGTACGCGCGCCAAGCGCTACTGTACGCACTAATATAGATCGGGATCTCTGTCCCCCGGACGGAAACCCCTCATATTATATACCAAAATGATCAGCAGAACATGCTCTTTCATCTGGCAAAGTTACAGGGCGCACTTCGGCAATAGAAAAATATCGATTTTTTTCTCGAGAACGGAAAAATATCATCATACCGCATTATGCCCAATCGAAAAAGCTCAAAATTCTGATATGTACCGCGAGATTTCAGGCCATTTTGGCGCACAGTTAAGGAGAAAAATTCGAAAAACTGATTTTTGGCAGAATGACCCGCGATCAATAACAGCGCCAGGAGGCGTCATATCGAAAAACTGAATCCACAGCTGTTCTTAGAATCAAAAACTACCCCTAGGGGCAATTTTTCAGCGATGTCGATTTTTTACCTGTTCCAGACCCTTGTTGAGCCTTGTTGAACCTTACGCGAACGGCCTCATATGTGTGTGATGCTCTCTAATGGAATGATCTTGAAAGTTCACAGTTTCGATCGCTCTCGGTCAAATACTCAATTCTATCCGAGTCAACATGACGTCTATCCCATTGTACGCGCACCAGGTCATCCATTTTCTACATCTCTGAAAAGATGGACCATTTCCAGATTATTCTCTACACATTTGCACTCGTTTCTCTAGCGGCCAATTCTTTCCTCGTCTATCTCGTTACTCACCCGTCCAATCGAAATCTGGGCAACTATCGCGTGTTGCTGTGTACATTCGCCACTGTAGACATTGTGATCTCACTGTTTCACGCGGCTATTTTGCCGGTACTGCTTCAATTTGCTGATTATCAGAAAAAATTAGAAAAATGTAGGAGTACGCAGTCATCGAATACGGATTTGCCGTATTCGCCTACAATGCACTCTACCTTCCATCGTACATTGGCAATCCACTTTTGGTTGCCTACATCGTCCTGTTCTATGAGCCCTTTATCCTGCTCACATTTCACTTCTTCTATCGATTGCTTTCAGTAATAAGGTAAAGCGATCGACAATTAATCTCGCTAAATCATTTAGTTACAGTCCTGACACACTTCGAGTGCATTACAAAAGAGGCTTCGCGATCGCAGTTATTGTGAATATCGGAATTTCCATGATAATTTTGATTGAAGTTTGTATTTCATTGTGAGTTTGAGCTTCTGTTCAAAAATTATTATTGGTTTCAGTAAGGACACAACTGAAAATTACTTCGCAGACGTGATGCTTCGAGAATATGGCGTGGATCTCGAGTCCCTCCCTAAACCGATACTGAATCCCGTACAGTATTTTGTGAGTTTTATAAGTCAAGGCAAAATTAGGAAGGCAAAAAAGCGAGCAAAGTGAACTGATACATTGTTTGCAGCACACCGCGGCGTTCGGCGGGGGTCTCAATTGGGATTCCATTATTGCAATCAACATTTGTGGTGCAATTGGCACATTCACCATTGTTTTCAACGCCACGTGCGGATTCGTAATTATGAAAAGGATAAATGGAATGTGAGATTTAACTATATAAAAATGGAGAAGGCAATAAAAAAGTAGCTTGTATATATGTTCAGAAATCTCTCCATCGCCTCCCGCACGATTCACATAAACTTGCTGCGAGCACTCGTCATTCAGGTTGAATTATACCTTATTTTCGAGGAAAATGCTTATGAACGAATTGCAGTTGGTTGTGCCGATCACATTGTGCGTAATGCCCATCTGCATCAGCATTTCATTGCCACTCACTGGCCGGCGATTCAACCTCGTAGGCAATATTATGTGTAAGCATTCAAAAATTTACAACAATCAGCCTTCAATATTTTTAATTCAAGGCTTATCCGCCTCATTCTTCCCCGTCGTCGATCCGATCTGCATGATTCTCGCCTACTCCAAGTGAGTACACTTCTCTTTCACATATCATGCACAGTTTTCGCCCGGTCTCTGAATATTATCACTAGCATTGTACCATTATACCACTATAACACTGTCGGCAAAAATAAATTGTTTATAGGTTTCGACACGCGCTCTTCGATCGTTTTCGTCGAATGATGCTCCTAGGCGTGCCCACAGACACAACAACAACTACCACTTTTCTCAATGCAGTACCGATTATCAGCCCGTCGGCGATACACCATAACGTATCCATGACCTATATCCTGAGAAAATGATTCTATGCGAATTGGTTTTCTTTCAATTATGAAAAAACGCCTCAGCAATTTTTTTTGATACAGAAAGAAAAAAAAACACTGATTTTTGCCCGAGATTGTACGACTGGTTGACAGGGCATACTCTGATTACTCATCATAAACCCGAATTCTCAGATATCACATTTTTACGCGAAGTTGTTTATTGTTCCGCGCGTAACGAAATTGCTATTAAACTATGACCGCGCTTAAAATAAAGCATTAAATATATATTTGATGTTTGACGAGCGTAAAACCATCCCAGAAATCCAGTTTTATCATTAAAAACTAAGGAAAACAAGTGAAAATAGGCGGAAATCGCGAAAGCCAACGCGATTGCCGCGCGGAATATTTTAGTAGGAATGCAATTACCATCGTATCATTTTAAAAATGTGATAGTGGCTATTCGATAAATACGAAATACGAAATTTGTACAATTTTGTACCGTTCGAGGTCGTTGGTCGATGATAGTTTGCTAAGAACAAGAACAATTGTATCCGAATTCGATGACTAAGAGGATGATCGGGATGATTGATCGAAAGCAACAATAACAGCATCCGTGAATCATCATGATTCAGTGAAACTACACTCTATCATTCATGAACTTTATGGGACAAAAATCTTCACGAAAAACAGAATCATTCGCCTCCAAACTCCCCTCTTGACTACCATGATCGCATTCATCAACGGATTACTGGACTTTTTCATACACTATCCAGTCGTTCCTCCCTTCTTTTTCGTCTTTTGCTTCATATGCGCAATCCCTGTCATCATGTTGCTGATTGCGACACAAAAATGCGCTCTGCACCAGAATTGTCGGTGAGTTGCACGTTGGAAACGGAATATTCGGACAAATTCGAGGTATCTAATCACCTTCTGGTGCATTTCCCTTCTGTTAATTCTTGCGAACACCTGTCAACTTCAATTTAAAATGTTTTTCTATGACAAAGGCTTCGTGCCGAGAGGACTTCTAGAGCCCGGTAAGGTCACAATTCGTTCAACGATTACCTTTTTCTTCAGTTCTTCGACCACAATTTCTTGTCATTCATTCCTTGGCCTACGCTTCGAGTTCTTGCTTCGAAATGTACATCGCATTTGAGCGTATTCTCTCAACCTTTCGGCCGCAGGATTATCACGTTTCACGCACCAATTGGGCAGTGCTAGTCGTATTAACAATCTTCGCTGTCAGAAAATTTCTCGCGAATCATTTATCAGTGGCAATTGCAGTACTCGTTCGGCGCATATATCGGCTTTCTGATCTATCTGGATGATCATCATATCATTGGCTTCATTTTCTACAACATCATCGACCTCTCAACTTTGATGGTTGGCGCACTTGTCCAATTCGATTGAATAATTACAAAAATCCTTTGATATCTGCACTAAAATGGAGCACTTTTGAGACGAACGCACTGGGTATCTGGTACTGCAAGAGACGATACTAACTAAGTTATGGAAAAGCTTCGTTGAACACCCGATATCAGGTTCGGAAAATTCATGTCTGTGAAATTCCGTAGTCGTATGCTGCTTGAGTATGTATTACATACAATATGCCCGAAAAAATTTTTTTATGCGAAGTCGTAGTCTCGAAAACTAAACGCTCTTCAGGTAAATGAAGCGTACGAAATGGCCCGAGCAATGCATCCCGTGTACTTTGGCAGTTTCCTGTTCAAGGTGATTACATGTATTCAAATTCGAAAATAACATGTTTAATTGAGAGCTTCGGCATGGCCCTCGGCTACTTTTACGTTTTACTGCTCGAATACATTGACGGGCCAGCATACGCCCTGATGGACATGCTATACTTTGCGGTGAGCTGCGCACACACTGAATCGATTTCAAGAAAAGCGTGTATCTGAGCAGGTACATGCGATCAACTGCGCATACGCGTCCGGTTTCTTGATCAGAAATCACAGGTCTCTCCGAAAAGCAGCGCTCAAGATAATGCCCTGGAAAAGGTTCGATTAATGCAGCCCGGACGCACAAGAGTCCATGTAAAGCTTTCAGATCACAGCAAGCTCCCATCGTACCGCTTGGTTCTGGAACTTCTGATACAACGAACCAGTACTTCAATATGCTCGACCACTCATGGAAATAATGATTAAAATTTGTAGTGAAGTGTAATAAACTATTTGTTTATATCATTTCGGTTGCCGGTTGCTGTGTAATATCCCATCCCCTTTGAATCCTTGGACACTACGACATTCTCTTCGCCCAGTAGATGCACTAATGGACGATGCGACACTTTCGTGCTTATCATTCCAAGTTCTCTGCACTAAAAGCACGAAAGTGTCCCAACCGCGGCTAACGTTTACTGCTGTTAGACAAACTCGCTAAACAATTTCGCCCGCATCAAAAGGTTCTCGAATGCGCGATTGGTTGCTTGTTCATCATTTCCAATCTCTTCAAATGCCTATGCCGAACATGGACGCCATTCTTTGCCTTGGAATTCCCACTCTTCTCTTATCGATCGTCATTAAATTCAACCGATTCCAGGAACCGTTTGGTGAGTTCAGTTCCTAGTCAATGTATTTCGTATCCACAGCGTTTCAAGATCTTACATTTTTCGAAAAGCACCTTAGTGTCTCAACTTTATTGACCAATCTTCCTCAACATAACGACGTCGTTCAGATTTTCGTCGGGCGCTTTCTCCAGCGCTCTTTCCGAAAGTATTTCTCCTGCCCATTCGGTGAGTGAATAGGTCCCTGATCCTCCTCTCCTCCTCGCTCCTCCTTTCTCTTACGACTTTACAATGTCTGAACTCGCCTCTAGTCCAGTTTGATTCTCAAGATATCCGATAGCCCCTGTATCGTAGCGTGATCGTAAGATAGGACTATCTGTTTCTAGTGTTCATCTTCAATCACACCCAGAATGGCACACGCGTGTCTCATTTGGTGTCAAACGTCTCTCGCAGTGGCATGGGCGACATGATTTTCGGTGCGAACCACTTGGAATTCCGGGAGAGGATTACAGCTATCAGGGGCAGGGAAGAGAATGCAATAGATCAGACGGTCCGGAATGTGAAAAGAAAGCGCACACCGACCAGCGCACATGCTACACGCTAATAAGGCGCAAGGATTTGAATGCACTAATATCGGTCATTTAGCACCTTCTGTTTGTGCCGAGATGTGCCGGTTTCAAGATCCTTAGAGAATAGATCTTCTGATAGAAGTGATATTTGCCCGGTGCACCCAGGGTTCCCGCTTATTGGCTTATTTTTATCAGCATCGTGGCAGATTGTGATAGAGGCGAGTTGCATCGCTCAGTCATCGTTGTCGATATCGCCCGGATTTGCGCACATTCTTTGCGATAAGCTACAAAGCGGCAGATGCGTCGGAGCACTCTGACCGGCTCGCGAGTGAATCTGGAAGGACTCTCCCCGCTTCCCACGCTCCCTTGCTATCATTCGCCTCCTCCCGTCCGTATCTCCGCCGTATCTCACTCGCCCGCCTTTCACTACATAGATCATTCCCCCTCTCCTTCACCGTTATCAAAAAGGCGTCCGACCCCTTAGAATCCCCGTATAAAAAGCGCGCCTCGCCGCCAGTAGTTTGGAGTGGTGCGCAACACCGCGCCGGCTCCCCTTTGACCACAATCATCCATAATTACCCCCTTGCCTGGCAATGTGCGCGGTTAGGAACTCTAAACCTTCTTGTCGAGTCGGTTTGTGTTTACTCACTCCCTCTGCCCCTCGCACCGACTCTCTCGATATAGCATGATCTCTCGCCATCTTTTTATTGCATCCACCTTGGTTTGTCGTAATCCGCGCTCGCTACCGAACGAGATTGATCCCTGGATTATCGGCCTTTTTGGTTTTTATATTTTGATAGATATAATCGTTTCCATGCTCCTTTATAGAACATTTTGAAGTGCTTATAACGCAATCCTGATAAACACACAACATCAGTAACTAATGTCATAGAGATATAGGAAGGGATGTCCGACAAAAACCGCTCAAATACATGTCATTGTGAACTCTTTGATCATTGGAATGGTTGTTTTCATCAGGTTCGAGAATGGACCGTCACATCATAAAACTCAGCAAGGTTCACCTGAATACACACGCCAATTATTTCTTCTCTATCTCTCTCTCTTCCGCAACTCTTTCTTCTCGGTAGCTCACATTTCACGCTTACTCGATAACCAATAACCACGACGACATTCCGCCGGGAATATCGCATTTATAACCCCTTTTATTCGCTATAATTAGTCCAATTTGTTATTTCGCTGCCCGTTGTTCAAGACCAGGAAAAGTCAGCTAACCTCATGCCTTTGTATCTAACTCTAAGGTTTTTACTCACTATTTCCTGTCTCAAATCTTCTGGATATATCACAACCAAACACCTTCTCAGAACCATGGATTTCGTCGACGACGTCCTTCTCCCCATCGGTGAGTTCATCTGGACGCTCGGCCAACTGATCATCTTCACTCTCATCGACATCGTCAAGACATTCCTGCCGATCGGAGTGCTCCCGAGGAAGAGCATCAAGGGTACGCGACTAGATTCGTGTATGAAGGTTCCATGAAAACGGAAGAAAAGTTTGAAAAAATGGCCGTCATATATGATATTATCAAGGATTTCGCGAGATGCTCTGCCACAATACAAATCGAGTAATTTCAGGAGACATCTGTCTGATCACTGGCTCCGGCTCGGGACTTGGTCGACTGATGGCTCTCGAGGTCAGTCATAATTTCGCGAGTGCCCAGAGATCAAAGATCACCCTTCTCAGTTTGCAAAGCACGGCTGCGACATTGTGCTGTGGGACGTGAACGAGGCTGGAAATGCAGAGACGAAGAAACTGCTGGACGGAAGCGGCGCGAGAGTGAGCATTTTAATTTTCACTCGAGTTGTGTTCTCTGATTTCCTTAAGACAGGGCACATAGTATCTTATAATCTCTTGTGTCAATCAACCAATTGTAAACTGACACTATGATTTTCCAGCTCACGACAGGTTAAGAGCTAATTCTTTTGACGGACAAGTACCGCCCTTTGGTAGTAAGGGTTTCGATGAAGGCTGCTAAAACAACATTGCAAATCGATCGCAGGTCTGGGCTTACACTGTCGATCTCTCCGACCGCAAGGACATCGCCGCCAAGGCCGCGCTCGTCAAGAAGGACGCCGGACACATCGACATTCTGGTTCGATTTTTCCTACTTCTTGTACTTATGCGATCAAAAGAATCCTGTAGAATAAATGCTTGTTGTCATGACATTTTCTCTTCTTTTATTCTTTCCAGGAGCTGGGGATCCCTAACATTGCGTTTTTCAGATCAACAACGCGGGCATCGTAACGGGCAAGAAGATCTTTGAGTGTCCGGAGGAGTTGATGGAGAAGACGATGGCTGTGAACTGCATGGCTTGCCTATACGTTAGTTTTTCTCTTTTTCTATTTTTCACGATATTCTCCTATAGACTTTGCACAGGAAAGTGTTTTATACCAGCAATATTTTATTCATCTTGAAAATTTTCCAAATGTAAAAATGTGGTAAAATATGCAATGGAATCTGCAACATGTAATTCCCTTTCCTCGGAAGAGATTGATCTGACCGAGTTATGAAGTGATAAAGGGATTAGGCGAATGACTCTTGATGCCCTGCATAAAATGGTGAATCACGACTGGTGCGATGATTGACAGCATGCTTATCAGCAATTCATTTGATGCTCACAACAAAATACGTTAGCAACCAATATAAGACTTGTCAGAATCAACGAATGAACGGTGTTGCTTTGCAGACGATGAAGCACTTCGGACAATCAATGATCGAGAGAAATCACGGACACATCGTAACTATCGCATCTATCGCCGGCAAGCTGGGAGTCGCCGGACTGGTACGCCATCTATTTATCTCCTTACAGCCATTTCATCCCGATTTGGTGCAAATTTGATAGCATTTTCACTTGTTTTCGTGTCATATTTGGTGAATATTTCGCATTCCAGGTTGACTATTGCGCATCGAAGCACGGCGCCGTCGGATTCCACCAGTCGATCACGGACGAGCTTCGCATCCTCAAAGCCGATGGCGTTAAGGTCAGATTGATCCCTGATCTTTGAGCTTTGATCTTTAACCTTCCCAAATTCAATGCCTTGCAGACATCGCTGATCTGCCCCTACTACATCAACACGGGCATGTTCGACGGCGTCGTGACCAAGTGAGCTATTTTCACAAGAATTTTCACGCCAATTTCGCGGCAAATTTCGGAGTAAAGGAGGGCCATAATTTTGCAGCGCCCCCAACCTCCTACCGATCCTCGACCCCGACTACGCGATTGAGTGCATCATGGAGGCCGTCCTTACGAACAAGGAACAATACTTCATGCCACGCTTCCTCTACATCACCACCTGGTTCCACGCGTGCGTTTTTACTGATTTAAAAAATCAATTTTGGCCACATTTGCACTTAATAAATTAATTAACTGCAGGCTGTTCAACACGAAATCGATCCACCTGATGACGGCGTACTTCAAAATCGCCGAAACAATGAACGACTTCAAGGGCAGAAAGCCGGTCGCCGCCAAGCACTAAGCTATCTCTGACTGTCTCAAGTTTTCATGCTCTCTATCGCTATCATGAACCTCTAGAGATCGTGGCGAAATGAACTATCGTTTGAAATATTAGTAGCCCTCGTTGTCCTAAATTTGATTGTTTTGCGTGCTTTTCACCTCGTTTAAACACGTGTATTTGCTGATCGAGTAGGCTATTCATCGCTTTTCGCCGTTGTTGTTGCCGATGAGCTTTCTTTCTAGGTTAAAAATGTGCCGAGATTCGGACCTCGAGCCCCGCTTATCTTTATTGCTTTGCTTTGCAACTGCCCAGCATCGTAGTTCGTAGCTTGAATGAGTGTTTCACTGCTTAATAAAGCCTAACAACGTGCATTCTCGTACATTTCTGGAGTGCGGTTGATGTATGAGCCCTGGATAAAGTACAAGGCATGCTAATCCTCTAATAGGATTGATCTGTGATGATCTCGATGATTTATCAGCAAGGAATGACAATCATTCGTGTGCATTGGACGTAGCCATAAGAAAGGGCAGGGAATCAGAGGGACCAACGCATGCAAAGAACGAAAAATGTGCAAGATATTGCCAAGTCGCACAGAAATGGAAGGGGTTTCCAATCGGATAGAATATCCAAAGCCAAAACCGTGTCTAAATGGAGCGAAAGAATATAATTTCAAATTTGGGCAATTTTATAATTTATCTCCCTATGAGGAGTGACCAAAGTAAGGGTTGCACTTGAGGGGTACAATCAACAGTTGAGGAGGAGGAAATGATGAAAAAACGAAAGGAACGTCCATGGCATGCGCAGATCGTCGATGCGCGATGCATTCGTGTGGAAAAGATATCGCCAATCGAAGGCCTACGCAAACCACGGATCGTCCCAGATCACTAACCTTTCCTTCCTTGGGCAGAATACATACTTGTAGTTCATCTCATCCATGAATCAGTTATCGGATGAAGGTCCATGACGACCGGAGACACTTATTGGTCCAATTGATAAAGTAGGTCATCTCGCTGACTAAGCACTGCGCACCACCACTCGCCACCGAGAGAACTGTCGAGAACTACTTGAACTATCCCCTTCCCTCCTCCTCCATCTCAATCCATTCATTCATTCATGATCAGCCCTCTCCTCGAGCCACACAATCTCTCCGCACTCCCGGAAAGGCGTTGAACAAACACACGTCCCGACACCCCTAGTCTGAATGGAATACGCACTCAGCCGCTCCCCTTCTCAATGCATTGATCAATCTCAGAGTGTCCATTAGGACTCATAACCTCTCATTCTCACTCCCTATCCCTCCCTATTCATTAGACGAATGTTTGCTCAGCGGATCGCACAAATGAAGTGCCGCCTACCGTATGGGGGGAATGTGAACGGTGTGGGAGAAGGAACTGAGTTTATGAGACACCATGATTGGATGTCGGCAAGTATTGAAATATCCGCAGTTCGGTAAAAAAATATCACGAAAAACATTAGGATGCACATGGATAATTATAAAAGCATCTGATTTGGATACGCTTTAGAATTTTCAATTTATGTGAGATTTGTTTCTATCTTATTTTTTTTTCCAGAATACCAGAATGATTAGCGTGAAAAGTGAGGAGGACATTTGATTCGTAAAAACATGCACAAATGACTAACTCTTTCATAATTGAGGTCAATTTGCATGACCTCTGAAGTAGACCAGTGATGAGTGGGGCCAAGTGGCTGAGGGGAATAAGGAAATGGCTGAGTTGGTTCAGAACGGCTTAGTTTGAAAATGCTTACCTCCCTTCTGTTCTTTCTTTTTGCAGCATCACAAGCGCAAGAGCTTCTGCCAGGTATGAATTCGAATCATTGATCTCACGTTTTGAATCTGAGCTTTGAGGTATTGAATCGAACAGATTCGGATTCAACTTCAACCTTTGCCCTCCTCAATTACCGCCCAAGATCATTTATCTACCGGCGCCATGTCGGTATGCAACGAACCTTATAAATATGAACTTTTCCTCCATTGTGATCTACTATATCCTGCAATAAATTCTTTCTAGGGATATTTCATTGACAACTTGAGCATGTCTTAGTTAGAAACACGGTATGCCAAAACATGGTTCATTTCAGATTCGATGCCGAGCAAGAGGAAATCCGGCTGGCACTAGCGAGGCTAGACGCAAACATGGGGCAGAATCAAGTAAGTTTGTTTTCTCCCTTAGGATCACTGCTAGACATACTAAAGTAGGACTGAAGAAGAGAGTAGGCCCTCCGCACTGAATTGTCCTTGAATAATCACCGGCATAGCAGTGATCTTCACCAGGATTCAAGAACACCGCTTTTAGCTTTCCCCCAACATCTTAGAAATTCTGCAGCTTGCGTATTTATACGGTCCAAATTATATCTTTCAACTTGTGCTCACACTGTGCATGTGAAAGAATTGTGTAAAGTTTGAATTGTGATATCAGAAAGTACACAGTTTACTTGACAGATTCATGCAGAAGTGGGATCGCGGAACGAAATAGGATAATTTTCACAATTTCTTAATAATCAGGTCTCCCCAGCCACCGAGCCGATGCAGTCAAACACTCTGGGCGACGGCTTGTATGACATCTCGTCCGGCCGTAGAGGCACACTTTCTCCCTCGAAATGGCGCCGTCTGTGACTCCGGCACGCTTTTCCACAAAGTATCGCGCAGCTCTCTCGAGTGTGATCCCATTACAGATAAACTCTCTTGCTCACTGATCAAATGGTGGTGTGTTATCAACACGTGGTGTATTTTCCCAGTTCTTCCTATTCTCATGTTCTTCGTAGCCTGTAAATCTGTTACTCTGTTCCTTGTTCTTTGACAATTTGTAGCAAACTTCGATGTGGATTAATGCAAAGAGGGGAAGGGAGGAAGAGTAAAGGGTATTCATATTTACTCGTTCCCATGTCCTTATCAATCGAGACGCGTTGCTCATCGACCGTCGTAGTGTGTGCGAAACTGTAACGCGCGAGCGACCAGGGATGATCGGGCAGTACATAATGGGACACATGGCGAGCGGCGTTGACGCAGTTGCTATCGTGCACTATCTGGTCAACCGCCGCACCCTCCGTCTTATATTTCGCCCATTACGGTTGCATTTGAGGATTTTTTTGCGAAATTCATCTTCGCCTTGCTCACAAATAATTTTCAATTTCACAACTACGATGATACGAGATAGTTCATCTCGATAACGTGGCCACGATCCTAACAACTACTTGTTTGTGCTACGAATATCCATTTTTTTTCGTGATTCACATCTCTCACGCTCGCTTCCCACTTTTTCGTTTGGTGTTTATAAATCGTCAATAATACTATCTTGCAGATGATCGCACTTGCGATTCTAGCCCTCATACCGCTCATGTATTACGTGCTGCTGCCGGGACTGGCGTTCTGGCGAGAATACAGGTCACGTTTCTTTATTTTCTCTCTTATTTCCGTGGCCTGCGAAAAATGAACTATTTTTCACGTCCCTTATCAAGTATACTCTCTGCACTGCATTGCTTGCAATCTGACAGAAGAATCGATAGTGTGCGATAATTGTCCTGATGGGAATAATTTAAAAAATAAATTACTATTATTGTTTCCTGTTTTCAGTCGTCAGAAGAAGATCGCCTCCCTAGTGCCCGGTCCTCCCGGTCTGCCAATTGTCGGCAACATGCTCTCCGTGAAACGATCTGCAGAGGACATGCCCATCAACATGATCAAGCGAGCGAATGACTACGCGAAACTGGGTGAGTATGCTAAAGAGAAATCATCTTTCTTATCTTCGGCTTCCGTTGGCTTGCCTTGCAAATTCAAATTATTGTGTTTCAAACTCTAAAGTTGATAAATTGTGCAGTTTACCTGACCATGGGCATTAAACTCTGTTCCTCGCCCATTAGAGTGGGAGAACAGAGCAAACAAGGCAGTCGCCGCGATAATCGCACGTGTATATCGGCCGAGAAAATATGAGCAACAGCACGCGCACGATTGTTCTCGATGTATTGCGATTTTTCTCTCTTCTGATCGCAATCAGACACCACAAAATACACGAATTTGTACAGAGGTTAGTACCGGACAATTCTAGGATACAATAAGAGAGCTAAAACGAGGGGAAATACACAATTTCATTCCAGGCCAGGACATGTCGTGCATCTGGATCCTCCATCGTTGCTTCATCACACCCTTCTCCGGAAAGGCAGTCAAGGCCATTCTCGATTCATCCGAGGAAATCACCAAGGGCAACGATTACGATCTGTTGCTGCCCTGGTTGGGAAGGGGACTGCTGCTCAAGTGAGATATAATTTTGACATTATGCTAATTTGAGTTACGCTGTGAGGAAGCCCACGGAATCTGTTACTTTCCCAATTCCGGTCCTAACAAACCCCTAATTATGTCCAAGTGTGAATAATCTTTACAGCACGGGCGACTCGTGGCGACATCGACGACGTCTGCTCACGCCCACCTTCCACTTTAGCCAGCTGGACACGTACATCACGGCGATGAATAGGCACTCCAAGGTGAGCGAACTAATTGACTTAGTACTAATAAGAATGCAAAACAAACGTGGTCTTAATGGAAGAAAATATGCGGCTCTTTTGTTAGCGATATTATAGTTATTTTGAGATCCAGTAGCAACAAAAATAAAGCAATTTCCAGGTGTTTGTCGACGAGATCCTGGTCGACCGAGCCGGCACGAAATTCGACATCTACCCGCTGATCAAGCTGTGCGCGCTCGACATCATCTGCGGTTCGTCTTCTAATATTTTTTCTGCAAATTTTTGTTCATTGCTTGCTTTCTGGTGATTTCATGGCAAAAAAATGTAGGGGAGAAACGAAGGGGCCATTTCGAAGCTATCGCTTACATTTTGCAGAAACTGCGATGGGCAAGGAGCTGAATGCGCAGCACAACCCCAATCAGCCGTACGTCACGGCAGTCCAGCGGATGGTCATGATGGCCATTGATGTGCTGTCAAGACCCGTGCTCTGGAGCCGATTCGTGCGGTAAGCGACTTAGGTGCCTGAACTCTGAACATTCCTCGTCTTATTCTAATCTTCCCTTTGCAGGAAACTAATCGGCCACGAGCAACAGTACATGGCCTACGTGAACACCGCGCGAGGCTTCACGGAGAGCGTACGTTATTTTATTATTTTTGCCCTCAATTTCATCATCGACCAAGTCTCAAATCGGCAGTCTTTTTCCAGGTTTTCCGACGAGAGAGTGTGCGAAATTGAGAGAGCTGCAAAATGTACATTGTTTGCAGGTAATCGAGGAGCGGAGAGTGGCGCTCGAGAAGGGCGAGGTCGAGCAGAATAAGCGAGCCTTCCTCGACATGCTCCTCTTGCAGGTTCGCACTTATCATTTTTGTTCGACTTGCTAGTATGTATATGAACACTTCATATGAATCCTGAAAAAAAAGAACCAATTTACAGAGTGGCGAGAATCGCCTGTCCATAGAAGACCTCAAAGACGAGGTGGAGACGTTCATGTTCGAAGGTAAATTACGATGATTGCGACATATTCTCGTTGACACTTGTATCAGGGTTGGGCAAACATTTTACTGATCTCTTATTTCGCAATACGCTCTCGTTGTCTCTAACCGGCGAGAGAGCATGGTGAAATGAGGGACCGTAAAAATGTTGCCCAGCCCTTACTTGTATCTCATCTCAGGCCACGACACGACCGCATCCGGCCTAGCCTGGACCGTATGGTGTCTCGCGTGCTCTCCCGAGCATCAGGAGATTGCAGCGAGGGAAGTGGCTGAGGTGTTCAAGGGCGATGCGGACAGGGAAGCGACCAGGGAAGACATGAGCAATATGCCGTATTTGGACAGGTGAGCATTTTATATTAGATTGCAATTGTCAAGCTCACCTTATGTGCATAGGAATGCGATTGATCCACGTGACACTGTGTAGCTGCCTGAAAAATAATACTGAACGGAAAGAGTGTTTAACTCATGCAGATGCATCAAGGAGGCCATGCGTCTGTTCCCGCCCGTGCCCATCGTCATGAGGAAGCTGCAGAATGACTTCGAGTGCGGTGAGTCGACACTTCGTATGACTCCCTCATTTCGCAATACTCTCTCGCCACTCTGACAGGTGAGATTGTGTACACACTGGAGATAGCAGAGCATTGCTAGGAACTTTCGTCTGACTCACACATTTCGCTATGCTCTCTTGTTTCTCTATACGCGAGCGTCTAAGTCCTGGTGTGAATGGCTTCTGACGATTTCAAAGTATACGAAGCCTCATCAATGTCGTTCTGACTTTACGCGCTCGAATGAATCAAATTTCTATCTTAGGCAACTACACACTCCCTCGAGGAACGACTGTGAACATCTGTCCGATCGCCATCCACAGAAATGAGTGAGTTCGTTTGCATTGTGCAATTCATCGAAAACAGCTTCATGGATAGACGGAATGAACAAGATCAATGTTGCTTCGTTGTAGGATGAACTTTGAAAACGCTCAATCATTCGACCCGGATCGGTTCCTCCCCGAGCGGTCGGTGAACCGACACGCCTTCGACTACATACCCTTCTCGGCCGGTCCGAGGAACTGCATCGGTGAGGATTCTGGGGGGCAAAAAAAAGAAAAAAATCTCCCCTGTCTGAACAATCTCTCATTCATCGCCTGTGCGAGTAGAATGGGTGGGCGGAGACTTATTCTCTACGTTGGCACACTATGCTCATTAAAGATTGAATGGGCATCTATACAGGGATAGCTATAATCTCTTGCCAGTTAGAGCAACAAACGTAGCGCAACCCTCGTCATGCAGCGCGATCTGGTGTTTGCTCACTTACCGCCCCCTGAGCGGTGTGACGAAATTATTTTTATTGCAGGACAACGTTTCGCCAGCTACGAGGAGAAAGTGGTTATGTCGTGGCTGCTAAGGCGGTACCGATTCGAATCTGACATGTAAGCATCACAGCATTTCAGTTTGTGCTTGGTATGGGAAACCGTGGGGAAGCGATCTTTTACAAGACATTTACACTCCCAAAACTGAAATACTGCAGGGCGCTCAACGACAATCCTCCCCTCGCCGAGGCGATTCTTCGCCCGAAATACGGCTGTATTGTGCGGATGTACCCAAGAGAGCAATAATTATCACACACGGGTTGATCAATGATGACGTCGCTAATTGATACATAATTGTAATAAACAGTGATCAAAAATAACGAAGCTCGATTGACTTGACACGATACATCAAAGATCGTGAGCGCACACTAATTGGTTAATAATGACGACAATACCGATAAAGGATGATAAGGCTAACCTTGATAACCAAGGACCGTGATGACATCATTAATGGATAAATAAATGTCGACAGTTGTGATAAACAATGTGCATAAAGAATGAGGAAAAGGCTAAGCTCGATTCACGCCTCTTCTCCTTATCTGACGGTGTTTGTTTTCCTGTTGCACACACGCTCACGAGTAGGAAGATCTCAGAATGGCAAATGCACTAAGGTGTAAGCTCGGATTACACGGCCAAAAGAGCGCGCCGGTGCGGAGGGCTTTGCTTACCTCTCTTCGTCGATAGTTTCTTCTTGTTTTGTCCTATGATCCCGCAAAAACATGAGCCAAGGCAGATCATCGATCTACTTTCAGCATGCTGATATTCACAGATCATTTATTTCGCCACGGCATTTTCATTTTCGAAAAAAAGCCTCTGAAAATAAACCTGCCTCCCTCCTTGAACATCATTACAATGCACTTGCAGAGCCCAGTACTCATTTTTCGATTAAAACGCGTTCTCTGTAAGAACGGGACAGGCCCCACAATGCTTCAAAGTGCTCCAATCGAGCTAAAAAATTTTGTGGGTAGTCCCTAGTGGTCAGGTATACTTCTGGTAAATTTTCATGATGATTCATGCATGTCATGCACGAAAAATAAATCTCAGCTTTGACCCTCATGTGATATACCATTCGATAGAGCATCAAAAGTTATTTCTAAATCTCGGTTTTCAGCCTTTTTGGACTAAGTATGGCTGATTTGCATACAGAAAAGTCCATTTTTTGTATGTTTTCGATTTTTAAAACAATGAAGATCTCATTTGCACCGGGATTTCTCAAGCTGATTCGGTGCCTATTTTCATGCTCGATTTTTTGAAATTTTAAAATCAGTGAAAAGTGAGGACTAAAGTTGCGATTTTTCATGTTTTCTAGCACGCATTCGTCGACGCAGGTTCGAGTCCGCCACTCTGCATAGTCTTTTGCCAGCTGTTTACTCATGCAAATGACAATTTTCGACGAGAATTCGCTTTTACTGTGCTCGTACAATGTTTTAACGTTGATAAGTCAATAATTCAGATGAAAATTTGGTCGTAGCTTTTCGACGATTTTTCACATAAGGGTCCCCCCTTTGGTTTGTCCAGCCATCCAGATGAAATGAAATCTCCAAAGGGGGGACCCTTATGTGAAAAAAAAGTTTGAGAAGTATGTCAAAAAAGTAATCTGAAAACTAAACAAAACACTTTCTCTACAACCTGAAAGCTGGTGAAAAGCGAATTCTCGTCGAAAATTGTCATTTGCATGAGTAAACATGATGGCAAAAGACTATGCAGAGTGGCGGACTCGAACCTGCGTCGACGAATGCGTGCTAGAAAACATGAAAAATCGCAACTTTAGTCCTCAATTTTCACTGATTTTAAAATTTCAAAAAATTGAGCATGTTGAGCAGCAAAATTGAGCAGCATATCACATGAGGGTCAAAGCTGAGATTTATTTTTCGTGCATGACATGCATGAATCATCATGAAAATTTATCAGAAGTATATCTGACCCCTAGGGACTACCCACAAAAATTTTCAGCTCGATTAGAGCATTTCGAGGCATTGTGCCACCCCCATCCCGTTCTTACAGAAAACTCGTTTTAAACATCGCATCATCTGCGTTGGTGTGCAAATTTCCGTGTGCTCGCAAAATCTTGCAATTGTTAAGGTTATTTCCCGAACACTGTGAGCGTGTGAGAGGTTACTTCCTGCTGCCGAAGCATGTTCGCAAATGACTGTCGATTATCTTTCGATAAGCATAAAAAAAGGCTCGCTTGCTTACGTGTAATCGTCGATCCACAATGCAGTGCTTCAAACAGTTGCTATATGGGTTTCTCACTGCCGCCAACAGTCACATATTTGGCACGTCGTCTGACACCCCCACGCCGTTTATAGCACGTATTTATCACGGCACATCCGTGTCGGTTGGGGCGTCTTCCTATAAACGGCACAGTTCGCTGCTGCCACTGTCCACTCTAGATGCGAAATGCACCGAGTTGTGATAATGCGTAGTTAAAAATGTGGTGGTGCTTCCAAACGGCTGTTGACGGTACGGCCGTGTCGGCAACCGCCACGTTTCCCATGTTTTCAGGATTCTTGGTGGTTTTGAAAAACATGATCTCTTGATTTTGCACACTCTCTCGCCAGTCAGGGGAGACGTGAGAACACGTGAAATGAGGAGAGTCATTTCGAGCCCAGCCCTAGACTCTAGCCAAGCCGAGCATGGACGTGCCGAATATGTACGGCTTTATAAAGCATTACTGAGCAAATCAGTCTGGGCGTATGAGTCATCTCTTCATTTCGCGTGCACGCACCTCTCTCTGACCTCACGCGAAATATCGAGTCATCATCGGCTTATCTTGTTCCTGACACATCCCCATCACCTTGAGGCTTCCCTCTGTTCCAGATCACGGTTCCAGATCTCCACGTCTACATTCTACAAGTATAAATATACAAGAATACATGGACTAGGTACAGCTGATGAGTGCGCCGGGCGAGATTGCGCTTGCCTCGATGGTATTCGGCCTCAGTGGACTGGTCCTCAATGTTGCTCTATCAACGCTGCTCGTCAATGGTACGGTTTTGTTGCACACAAACATGCACGATTTTTTGAAAAAAAAGTCATAATTTAGGATCAATGGCGCAGTCCATTGTCGCCTATCGGGTCAGCCTGCAAATAAGCGCCCTGCACGGCTTTCTGATGAGCGTGTGCTGGTTGGTCGCCATGGTGGTGAGCTCCATCTTTCATTTGGTAAATTGACAATTGTCAGGAAATCTCGTTTCGCAATGATCTCTCACAGGTCATAGAATCATATGAAAACCTTTTAAAACTTCGCTCGCGATGCAATACATTTTGGCACGGTTATTTCTATAGTCAGGCCGTCTTCCAGAGTTCTATAAACGATATTGCAGTCGCATGTCTTCGTCGATGGTCTCTACATCAACGCCATTTTCGGGCCAGTCCTACAGGTTCTGCCCCGACCATTGGTCGACGCCGTCTATCTCGGAGGGCTGTTGATGAACACGGGGTGGTGGCAGCTGACCCCGGCACCGTGCATCATGCAGTACCTGCACCTGTTCAAGTGAGCACAAGCCAATTCCGCGGATGCTTTGCCATTTTCGAAAATGGAAGAAACGTGGGCGAACGCACGACCGGTTTTAATTACAGTGAGAATAGATCAATATTCTCTCGATTTTTGCGCTAATCATAAACTGCTTCAGCGGTCTGCACAAGCGTGGTCGGGCCATGAGTACGGGTGAATCACTCGCTTCTTCATACGCATTCAGCATCCTTCTTATGTCGTTTACAGCGGTATGTTTGTGTTGATGCTGTCGTGGGATCTGATTATCTTTTCCTGCTGGTTTTCACTCGTCTTTTCATGCCCGAAATTATGAAATGACTCTACGCTTTCGTAGATCTGGGCTGTCGACATGCTGCCCACTCCTGCTTTCGAGCAAACGATGATCACGGCTGTGAGAAGCGCCTACAATCTCACTGAACACGATCAATTTCTCGTCTACGGGCTGAGTCTGGAGACGGATCCGCTGAATGTGAGTTGAGAACAACCTCGATTTGCCACATGAAACTGCCAGATGAGGCGATCTTTACCGAAGCAAACATTGCGCGAAACGAATGTAGAAGTAGCTTGGTTATGACGGCGTTAGATCCCAGTAATCTCCTTTTGCAGAAGAACCGATCGCTCAAGGACATCGCCTTCATCGCGTTCCTTCCTACGTACGCTGCCGCCTACTCCGCCTTCTTTATCGTCATTCACAGGTGTGCCCAATCTCAAGATGAAGTTCAGAGACTGTGCATTAGAGTGCGCAATATGGGTCGTCAATCGAGCGGTGAGAAGCGGTGTGTAATGAAGAGACGGCGACCCGTATTGCGCAGAACCAACTAAAACACATAATCTCTGGATGAGGCTATGTTTTTCTAGTGATTGGGAGAAACCAAAGATTTGTGTCAAATTCGCAAGTGAAACAGGTTCCATTGCAGAAGTCGGCGCCTACTGCGAGGACTGACTCCTCTGATCAGCTCGAAGACTGCCATACTTCAAAGGAGATTTATACAGCTACAGATTGTGCAGGTACAACTCTCAACCCTCAGTTCGAATATGATTCGGATGATAGCCCTCTGGATGAGAACCAAAATTGTTCGTTTTCTTTCGCTTTTGGGATAGAGAACCTACCCACAAACAACTACGGCGCTCAACAAATTTATTAGTTCTCATCCGAATGCTCTCATTCGAGCTAGTGCCATTGATTTTCACCCCCGCAGGGTCTCGTTCCACTCATGATCCAGCTCGCCCCATTCACCTTCTTCTTCGTCTCGCTCACATTCAATCTGGAGAGCGGTGACTACAGTCTGATTCAGACGTTGTGCTACTACGCACTGCCGACGGTACAGGTGCGAATCTGTATAATTAATAAGGGTGAGGAAACGGAATCGGAGTATTCCTTTTCCGTTTCGCTTACGCATGCGAAAATCACGTTATTTATGAACGGTCAACTCTAATGATTATGATTAGGGTTGTCTGAGTGAAGAGACGGCTAGTTCATTCTGATTACCCACCCTCCACATTTTCCTCTCATACTCTCTCATTCCGATGGTTCTCTCTCAGTTAGCGCTCCATCACGAAAATGTGGTCATTTTTCTAGGAGAGGATATTATTGAGTAATTCCCCAATCGCAGGGTGTGATCTTCCTCGTGTTCGTGTACTATGCTCCGCGGCGACGGGCAAGGCGGAGCGAGACGATGGAGAACCTGCGAGTGCCCGTGCAGAGATTGCCCGTGCCCATCGCCGCCGTCAGAACCAAGACCACATCCGAACACTTTGTATGACACACGGGATAAATGTTTGAGATATTCAGCAACGAACTAACACGCTAGTTGTGCCAATACTGACCACGAAAATCCGCTGCGTAATACTACCTCAATTACTGAATTGAGCAGTCGGAGTTGGGACTTGAGGATACATATTCTTTTTTTTTAGCAATTTTGAATAGATACACTCATATCTATAGTACTTTTATGATAACGTTCATAAATAGATAAAAAAAATCATTTGGGAAAGGAATGCTAATCACGTAGGGTGGTGCCGCGAAAGAGTTGCCGCGAAAGATTAAGTGTAATCAAACAAAACAAAGGGACGCACGGGAATGTTCACAAGATGAGACAAGCAGGGGGCAAATGACGTAAACTACTCCTCGTCCTCGGCCTCATCAGCGTCTTCTTCCTCAGCTTCCTTCGCAGACTTTGCTACAGCTTCCTTGGACAACTCTTCCCATCTCATTTGATCCATGAAGAATACCACCACTAGGGGTTGATCGCCATCATTGCCCTCGTAATGCGCCCATCGGTGGAAGCACGCCTTCATTCCGTCCGCCTTTCTGATGACGTAGTGCTCGTATCGCTGGTCCAAGTGGTAATCGCCGAGCTCCTCCTGAACGATCGGGTGAATAACTGAGAGCACGAGAAATGAGAAGAGTCATTTGTTAAGTCATCGGAAGGTTCACTTTGTATTCGTAGTCCGAATGTCGTATGACCTGGCTCAGAATCTCTTCCGATATTTGCGCATCTGCTGTGAATAGCCAGCAGCCATCAGCGGGAGAGTTCAATGGCCGCGCGTCCATGTACATCTGAGAATGGGAGTGTGTGCAATGAGATTACAATGCATCGGACAATTAGCACGCATGTTCAGTGTTGCTTACCGTGCAGAACTTCGCAACCGAAGGAACGTCGAACATGATTTGTTTCGCGTAGAGTGTGTCTGTTTTCACATATCGAGGAAGCTTAGACATGTCCAAGCGAACAAGGGGATCCTGAAAAAATCTAGGAATATGCATTGGATTCTGAAAGTCTATATTGAAACAAATAAATCATACGCTGTGATTGTCCCGATAATCTCTGAGTTCTGACTCTGCAATGGCGAGTAGAAATTCATCACTGATTAGAGTTGGCACTTCTTCGGAATGTCTCATGTCAACTCTGGCGATTCCTTTGATAAAGTGGGTGAAACTGAACAAAACGAATAAGAAAATATTGAGTAAGGTGAAAAATTAAGAGGAAAATGGTAACCACGATATTCTCTGTTTTCATAGGCCATAATAGGCCATAATCATTTCGAAATTATAAACTGGCTTATAATCTCGAAATGAATAGAGTTCACTCGCATAGTTGCTGCCCATCAGAACTGTACCTCTTCTTCGCATCGTCTATCATTGCATTGCATCGCATTCTTTCGCACTCGAGAAGATCAATTTTATTATCTTTGAAAGTCGAATCCAATCTCTCAAACAAATTGCGAGATTCGAAATAGATCTGTAAATGTTTACAGGTTAATACGTTAATGAAGTACACAAAAATGAGATGTCGAATTTTGACGAAAGAAGTGCATTATCCTTACATCTTTGATCTTCAGGTCAGTCATTGTATGGTGGTGCAAAAGGACTGTCAGCGCAGCAAATAACTCGTCCGGAATGGCCAATCCATGATTATTGAAGTCTTCCTGAAAAGATACTGCCCACTATTTTAAGCCCACTACACTATAAGAGAAATAGAAATTTGAAAAAAATACTTTCGGTCGGTTTTTCGGTTTTTTTTTTCGGTAAGACACTTTCGGGTATTTGAAAACGCAAACCTCGCCAGGGGTTGCATCTATTGTACGCTTCTCAGCGACCTCTCCATTCGCATTCCAAGTTTCGTACATATACGAAGCTGGTTTTTCAATCGGGTATTTCTCATACGTTACGGTATAGTGAAATCCGTATCCTCGAGATGTCTGAGAATTTTTTTTTTAAATTATGGGAAAATATGGACAAGGATAACACTCAAATCATAATTAAAGGAGGCGTAACAGGAAAGAATTTCAGAAACTCCCACAACGAAATCCCGGGATTTTCAATTACAGTAGATAGCTGTTGGATCTTAGCCAAAATCCCTATTCCCTTCTCCCGTCCCCGTATTGAGAGAGGGATGAGTGCGATCGATGGGAAGAGACTAGGGGGAGACAGGGGTAGATCAAGGTGCACTCCCTTCCCCAGCCAAATCATTTGCTTAAGAGACCTTTCACGAGAGAACGTACATTCTGGGATGGGGCGACGGACGACTTTTCTGCAACCCATCCCAATATTTTTTTGGTGTTGTCCCCATACCAAGTGCTGATATTTGGCCCAATACGAAGGGTTCTCGTGCACTCTCCGAAAAGTTACAGCTAGGGCCCAAAAAAAATCAATTTTTTGTTCGTTTTAAAAACTTAAGCCGATGTATTTTTGCATGGAGATTCCAAAAAAATCATTTTGGAAGGTATACGACAACGTTAAAAGGTCGAAAATCATTTTTTTCGTCGATTTTCATTTTTCCTGGAAAATTTTTTCCCACGTTACATTGGGTTCTTTACAGATTCGAAATCTCCGTGAAAAATTGACTTTGTAAAAAAATTTTCAGCCCGATCGGAATGTGTGCCCGGCATTTATAGTAGTCCTTAGAGAGTGAACTTAGCATTTTTTCACAAAATGGCCCATACGAAGAGGGCTGCCAATTTTTGGCCGACACTTGTTTATGCCTCTAATGGTGTTTTTCTGTCATTATGAACCTATTTACGATTTTTCAAAAACATTTGGACCTGATTTGCCGACATGACTCACCTCCACTTTTTTCACATAAGGGTCCCCCCTTATGTGAAAAATCGTTGATGGGTCATATCAAAATTGGCCATAATAACATGTATGATTTCACTAAAAGTGACATAAAACTAATTTTTAAGTACCCTAACATACTTTTTCTTGGGTCGGAGGTTATATTTCAACCTCACCTCTATCCCGGTTTTTCACATAAGGGGGGACCCTGATGTGAAAAAAGTCGAGGTGAGTCATGTCGGCAAATCAGGTCGAAATGTTTTTGAAAAATCGTAAATAGGTTCATAATGACAGAAAAACACCATTAGAGGCATAAACAAGTGTCGGCCAAATATTGGCAGCCCTCTTCGTATGGGCCATTTTGTGAAAAAATGCTAAGTACACTCTCTAAGGACTACTATAAAAGCCGGGCACACATTCCGATCGGGCTGAAAATTTTTTTACAAAGTCAATTTTTCACGGAGATTTCGAATCTGTAAAGAACCCAATGTAACGTGGGAAAAAATTTTCCAGGAAAAATGAAAATCGACGAAAAAAATGATTTTCGACCTTTTAACGTTGTCGTATACCCTCCAAAATGATTTTTTTGGAATCTCCATGCAAAAATACACCGGCTTAAGTTTTTAAAACGAACAAAAAAATTCGTTGAAAAAATTGATTTTTTTTGGGCCCTAGCTGTAACTTTTCGGAGAGTGCACGAGAACCCTTCATATTGGGCCAAATATCAGCACTTGGTATGGGGACAACACCAAAAAAATATTGGGATGGGTTGCAGAAAAGTCGTCCGTAGGGTAGGTACGCTTTCTCGTGAAAGGTCTCTTAAATCCCCGCCGTTGCCTGGATTGGGGGGAACTTTGGCACTACGCCAACTCGCTATAACTCGGTTCATTGATGTCTTAGAAACACGGGAGTTTCGGAATTCTGATACGGTTATGGTTTTCTGCAATGTGACGTTGACAGATTAGCCACCAAAATGTTCCTGTTACGCCTCCTTTAATTCTCAAAAAGTTCACTTATGTCCGCCTCACATTGGTTTGTATATCGTCGCGCATTGGCCGAAGATGGATTCCAGTTAGTAAATAAGTTAGTCATTAGTTAGTACCTGATAGAGAATGAGCTTTCCTCCCTTCCACTTGATCTTGTCGAGCGATTTATCAATAGCAATTTCTCGCATTCTCTTGCTGACGATCTCCATATTGTAGATGTCGTCTCTGCGGAATCATTGCATTTTTAATATTCGCATCTGTCATTATAGCGCAATAGCAATTAAAGATAATGAAAATTTGCAATACCGAGTAAGATGATTGAAGATTTTGAATAGGCAGAGATTTGGTTGACGAGAGAGATAATCCTGAATAGTTTACGTGTCATGGAGAAGTTCAAGACAAGAACAATAAAGAAAAACGCACATTGTCGCCAAAGCAATTCGTTGTGTTCTCATGCGACACTCTTCTATCAGAGTTCACTCCTTTGCAAACTTCATCAAGAATTTGAATGACATTCTATAATCAGGAAGGTTCAACGAAGGAAGCGTTTACGCAAGCGCGCGAACAGACTCTTCTCATTTAATGTGCACTCTCCCTAGTGTGTCTGCCCATCAGGGTCACTTGACACTCAGCTAAGTAGCCATACTTTCATAAATTACAGTTTGGATAGTTGACTGGTCTGTCTATCTTTTGCATTTCACAATATTCTTTCGATTTTTTTCCTGAAAGACAAGACAAAATGAAGAGACGATAACATTGCTCAATGACTAATTGAAGCAACGAAGCAGCATCTCGATTTGCCAAACTTTCGTCTTACTCAACAGCGGAACTTTCAAGGGATTCTTCATGAGTATTATTAGAGGCGTCTCAAAACATTCCATTTACGGACTTTGGGAGATGCGTTAATAAAGAAATAACGAGAAAAAATACCTCGTCGCTTCTCCTTTCGCTCCTCTCACCAGACGTCTCCATCCCAAGCTCTGTGAATTATGAAAATTAAGAAACAGTCATTAAAATAGGACTCTTGGATTGCGGGGACGCAACGAGCAACGACAAACTAACAGATAGAGGGGGAAACGAGAACGTGCGTACGTGTCCTTTAGAGAGTTCAACGAAACAACCCTCAAACAACCACAGTGGAGTGTTTCGCTGCACTTTGGGAACTCAACACCCTCAAACGATACAGGAAGTACGGGAATTCAACAGAAATCAATGCAAAACCTTGGGAACCTTTGCACGAGAAATCGATGGAAATTTTTTTCAATTTATGGACGATGAGTAAGAAGAAAAATATTTAAAAAAGCAAACTGCGTTGTTTTGTTGCTGTCGGAAAGTCACGTTGATTTCTGAGAATTTATCGAATTTGCGAGTCCCATTGTTTATAGCTAATTATTAGATCCCTGCCAATGACACTAACGAGCAAGAATAGCATCGAGAAAGCACGCGAAATGAGGAGAGTACACCCTATCATTCTCCTCCTGTCGCTAGTAGTTGACATTAACGATCGGCGTATACATGCACTATCAATTCATCCTCAAAATAACAATAAAAAAATATATTAAATCCGCGAGAGCCACCCCGCCGTTACACTACGCGTCCACATTCTCTGCAGCACTAGAGGAAAGCGCGCGCTGGTAAACACAGTAACGCCTTGTGCGTGCTTACGAATGGATAGCGCACCTGAATCATCAGCAAACCCAGTTGAAGAATATTTTATTATTCATTGTATGCTTTCTAATACAACTGGAAAAAACATTAATATAATAACGTTCTCGGAGTCTCATTCACCGATTGACAAGATTCTGAGTTCCCGTCTCCGCAAAGCGAACCTACTCCGAATTCTTCGTCATGCGGAATAACCGACGAATTTATAATTTTATTTACGCTCATGAATGCACCAGAACACTGTAACATAATATGATGATCAACGATCTGATGGAAGCTGATGAATACAGCGCATTATCTGTTTGTGCGATTCGAGTAGTCTATTGACAGCAATGGCAATGGAACAGCAGTGGTAATCCGCCGCATAACAACTACGGAATTGGACAGTCGGGTACGCGAAACTCTAGGCGAAAGTCTGATCATTGCAATCCATGTTGTCCAACTTTCACCTTTTTATTGCGCGTATCCCTTTGTCCTATTTTCGCACTACTTTTCGTTGCTCTCAATGTGCTTAGTTGTGAAGCAAGTATTACCCTTCTTGTCTAATTTTGAGATTTAGTTTTCCAAATGTGAAAGCTTCTGATGTCTTCTACTTCGAAGTGGAGAAATATTGGCCGTGCTTGATCTCTGTTAGCACTGGGTGTGAACTCACGATAGGAATGTGATAAAATTATATCTCGCTCCTCATGTGACACGTTATCTCACCTTTCTGTCTAGAGATTGAGTATCGTGTACCTAGTAGTGTGAGAAGTGTTCGCACCCAGAATCATGTTATAAGAGCGCTTGTTTTTATCACTTATGCAAACGATGCAGCTCAATATATAAATGTATAAATGCTCTATATATAAATGCACCTGCAATGGCTCAACTGCAATTGCATCAGACAATACCTTCTTACTATCCCACATATTGTTATCATGCGCGCTCGCTCTGCTCTTATTTTGCGATTTTAGCACGGTTAAAGATGTACAGCCTCTACGAGCTCATTGCAATGCTTCAAAGAATCTTGCGCACGGAATATACTCAGTTGATTGAACAGGTGTGTATTGATGATAATTTTGTTACCACAATAAGTTTGCGTGATGTCCAAACCCTCAAAAATTTCTTCAGGAGCCCTCGATCGCAATGGAATCTGAAGACTTGGAAAAGATTGTTCACAAAGCCCTTTCTCGGCAGGATGAAATGGAGCAATTCTTCAACCATCTCGCATACAAGCCACCTTTCTTCTGATTCCATTCACCCCAAAATCATTTCACAATTGTTTCACATTGCAAAATGTTCATAATTGTCATCATACATGAAGAAGCTAGAGAATTTATCAGACAGATTATCAATACATGAGTATGGTTCGAAAAAACATCGCTTAACGACGAGTTCCGTCCTCGAAGAAGATTCCTCCGTCGAGGGCGCAGTACTTGGGGCAGATTCCTCTCTCGCCGGATCCTCCGCCATTTCCATCGCGACCAGCCTCTCCATTCTGTCCGTCATTGCCGGGCGCTCCCGACTGTCCGGGCTGTCCACGGCCTCCATTGTTGCCGGGTCTGCCGTCGTTTCCGGGGCGTCCAGCGGGTCCCTGAGGTCCCTGGGATCCGGGGCGACCCGGCTGTCCGGGAGGTCCGGACACGGGACGTCCGGAAGAGGCAGACTTGCCGGGCGCTCCGGGTCTACCATCATTACCAGGTCTGCCGGGCTGTCCGTTGTTGCCGCGTCCCCCGTTCTCTCCTGGCTGTCCGTCGCTGCCGGGTCGTCCGGGCGCGCCGGGACGGCCGTCGTTTCCGGCAGGGCCAGGGGCGCCGGGGGCGCCCGGGCGGCCCGCGGGGCAGGGCGTGCAAGGGGGCGGCGTCATCGGCTCGCAGGGCGAGCCATTGGCGCGACCGGGATTGCCGCCGCCGCCCGGGGCGCCCGGATGGCCGGGCTGGCCGGCGCGGCCAGGCGCGCCTGCCGGGCCGGCAGGGCCCGGCTGGCAGCAGCCGTTGCACTTGGCGTCCTCCCAGTAGGCTTGACGGGCGGTACGGTTGTGCGCTGAGGGAAGGGCCTTCATCGCGAACACGTCCGACCATACGCCTTTGGCGTTGACCTGTAAGGCGTCTCATTAACATCTCTGAGCAGTTGAGTCGATTACTAGAAGTCATTGGGAGCAGTGGTCTTCTATTATGATAGTAGCAGAAGTCGGATGTCGAAGAGATCAACATTGTACCTGGCACTCCTTGAGGTCATGCAGAGTGGCGCGTCTCATCTGAGCAGCGTAGTTGTACACCATCGGCAGGGTGATGGCGATCGAGAGCACGGCAACAGTGGAGAAAGTGGTGGCGGCATAGCCGACCAGCCTGTACGCAGCGACCTTGTTCGAGGCGTCCATTACCCTGCAAATTTTCAAGGGATAAGTGCCTTATTGACCGTGCATCAACGAGGTAGTGCAATACAGTATCAGGTGTGCATCGTAGCATTGTAGTAGCACGGTAGTTCAATGCATACTTTCGTGCCTAGTAGTAAAGTAGTACGGTAGTACAATACTAGTACAAGGAAACGCTGGCGGTTCTTGACCTAAGTGGCTTAGAGCGGGGAGGACGACTCGAACTGAGAGAGTGAAGGTCAAGGCGGAATAGGCGTACTTTTATACTAACTGACCGACGGGCGGACAAAACTGTTAGCTAATGTGCACGCGAGGGATAAGAGGGCAGAAGGTAGTAGTAAAGGGTAAGCAGTTTTGGAACGATCGCGAGAGAGATCGGCGGAACGAAAGTGGGAATTGGAAGAAGGAGATGCTAGCCATGCGATTCTCTGATGATTCTCACAATTCTGTGAATCAAGACCAAATGAATATATTCGTCAGAGGTTGGTTAGGCAGCATTCTCCGACCACTTAAATTTTGGTGAGCGGCAAAGTCGTCCACAACTTCCGATTGTTATCTCAGTGAACTGGTCTTTGGTTAGCATTATTTTTACCTAAATTACAAAACAATATAATGCCTCGTTGTTTGCCTGTTTGCTTGACGAACTTCAACATTTTTTTTTCAATTTTCGTGTTTCCGGTACCACAATTCGATCAAGGCTCGTTCAACTTCATTAGCTCCCGTATTCTTTCGTAAAGCAAAGCTTACCGAGTTTTGCTCGTAAACCTTTGCGCATGCAATCATCTCATTAGCTTTCTGCTTCATGGCTCTATTTTCATTTGGTTCCAGTGATCGTCCATCTTTCGACTTATCGCTTCAATTGATTCCTCTTTCCTTTCCCCCTGTCATCCTTCCTCAAGGTCACTTGCCGATGCGGCTATTTTCGACACTTGCTTAGAGGTTATCAGTGCAGAGAGAGACAGTCGGCCCAGTCCACCCGTGTCTACCCAGTGTTGTTCTCATCGCTGTCCTTTCCCCGTTCGTTCGCACGAACAAGGAAATAGATTGCCCAGGTAGTTTGCATAATCTGAATGGCTCCCTGCTGGGAAACAACAACGAAGGTCATGTGTCAGACAACAGAAAGAAGTAGTAAAGGGAGAAGTTAATTGAAACTGTCCTTTCGAGTAGAGAAGTGGTTGCAAAGTGCTGTAAAAGTGCAGACATCACTAAAATAGTACGGGCAGTTCTTTTTTTGCCTAGGCGCCCCATCCACTTACGAATGAGCGCAAACGATAATTGCTAGAGAAAAGATGAACTCTTGAATAGAGTAGTCTTTAGAGAAACTGTTCTTATCGTAGATCTTTGAGGATAGATTTTTTAACTACGAGGATTACGAGCAAGTTCCTATTATTAACGTTTCAGAAAAACAGTATGTTATACAGTAAATACATGGAGATAAACAACGTTTCCGCAATCCTTTATGAGACACTATCTGAGAGAGCTCACCTACCACCGTACAGTGAAAAATAGAATATTCTGAAAAAAATGCCCTAGGGGTAACTTTTGACGTAGAACTCGAATATCGACCTTAAAAAGCCGTATCTCTAAAACTAAAATTCCTATGGTTGACTTCATGGTGAGAGGGGTCCATACAAAGTTTTCTGTTGGGCTTCCAATCATCCAACAAATTATAAAATCTTTCAGAAAATGAAAAATAAATTTTTTTCACAAAAAAAAATTATAGGAAAACTCACCTGGAAAAAAAGTTATGCCATTTTTTTAAAGAAAAATTTCATCCGTGAAAAATAAATTCATTATGGGGTAATTTTGAAGTAGTTTATTCGATTCTCCGTAAAAAGTTGCATCTATTGTAATTTTTTCAGATTTTTAAGTTTTCTGCAAGTGAGTTTCCTGAGTCGTCAAAGACGCCAAGTTACGTGTAAATGAGAGATTTTCTGGTAGTTTCAACTTGCTGTCAATGAAATACCATCTTATTCTTACTGAAATAGTGTTCTTACGATACATTAAGAATTATCAATAACAAAAAGTTCGATTACAAAAACAATATTATTTCGAATTATTTTGGACCATGACCCGGGGTTCATGCTTCTAACGCGTGATCCTTGACCATGAACCCGGGGTCATGGTCCGAAATCGACCTAAAATTTTATGATTGAGAATTTTCAAGAACTAAACGTCAATGCATAGTACTGTGTCCCAATAATATACATCACTTTGAAATACCGTATTCCGAAAGGCTTGGGATTGATAAATGGCATTTTTACAAAAAAAACGAGCATATCATCACTTTTTTATACCCCATTAGGCTATTTCGAGGTGATGTATATTATTGGTACACAGTACAATGCTTTGACGTTTAGTTCTTGAAAATTCTCAATCATAAATTTTAGGTCGATTTGGGACCATGACCCCGGGTTCATGGTCAAGGGTCACGCGTCATGGTCCAAAATAATTCGAAAAAATATTGCTTTTGTAATCGAACTTTTTGTTATTGATAATTCTTAATGTATCGTAAGAACAATATTTCAGTACTAATAAGATGGTATTTCATAGATAGCACGTTGAAACTACCAGAAAATCGCTCATTTACGCGTAACTTGGTGTCTTTAACGACTCAGGAAACTCACTTGCAGAAAACTTAAAAATCTGAAAAAATTACCACTTATGTAACTTTTTACGGAGAATTCAATAAAATACTTCAAAATTACCCCACTCTGCATTTATTTTTCACGGTTGAAATTTTTCTCAAGAAAAATGCTATAACTTTTTTTCTTGATGAGCTAGCCTTTCACTCTCTTTTGTGATTTTTTTATATTTTTGTTTTCTAAAAGATTTTATACCTCATTGGATGATTTAGAGCTCCGTTCAAAAATTTGTATGAACCCCCTCACCCAATGACGCATACCATAAGAATTTCAGTTTTCGAGATACGACTTTCTAAGGTCGATTTTTGGATTCTACGTCAAAAGTTACCCCTAAGGCCATTTTTGCAGAATATTTTATTTTTTCATGTACGGGTCATAGTGAATTTTGCTCAGTTCTCTCAGATAGTGTCTCTTATCATCATGTTCAAACTAGTCTATTCAAGCAGTCTCTCGTCTCTCCGGAGAATTTGCCGGCCAGTTGAATAACGCCCGCGTCGTATGTCTACAAAATGTCTCTTTCGTATGTCTCTTTTTTCACGATTTTGTTTTGATACCATACACAAAAATAAGACAAACGCATGAAATGTCCACTAATTTACCTTGTCCGGCGTCGACCCTTTGGTGACATATTTCGAAGGCACATAAATGGAGATACGACGCTGGCAGGGCTGTAATTGATCTGTTTGATTCTTTATTCATTATTTTGCTCGTAAGAGCACTCGATGGGCTCCCGTTCGCCAAGTATAGTGCTGCACACATTTGTGTCGTTGGGAAGCACCAGCCAGTAGATTTTGAAAAGGATCAAATCGAGAGTGGTCTCTCCTCATTCCGTCCACTCTTTCACGAGTGGAGCAGTTAATTTGACAAGTACGACACAAATATGTGCAGCACTATACTTGGCGAACTGGAGCCCATCGAGCGCTCTTACTACCAAAATAATGAATAAATAATCAAAAAGATCTAGTTCCCTGGTTCCTTTTTAAGGTCTACCAACTAGAGTGGCTGAAGGAAGTGTTCACAAAAATTAAGAAAGATCATGATAAATCGGGGATGACAAAAACGAAGGTGTTTGACTATGGAATATGTTCAGGTGTTGGTTACCATCAAGTGAAAAATATGAGCCAAGCAATGGAACACCTCATTTGCATATTAGAATCAATATTAGGAAAAATGGTGAAAAACACCGAGTTGGAGGGAAGTGTTTTTGAATAACAAGGGAGGATGTATATATTTTGACCCCGTTCAAAAGTGGGATGTGTTCTTGAATAGTTTTGGCATCGTTAGGAATCAACACTTGCATACTCATTCGCTCACTAAGACCGCTCAAAGATTTCGAAAAATCGTGAAATGGCATTTCCTTCAGCTTCTCTACTACCAACCAGCCAATCATCACAGTCGTGGTAGACGTTGATCTTCGGGTCGATGGTGGTAAACTCATCCACGTGGCCGGCGAGAGAGAAGCGACCATCGGCGTCCGTTTTTCCCGAATCCATAAGATCGTCGAGATCCGGGCCTAGGAAATATAATGACAATTCCCGACGCTCGCACGCATTAGCTTTGAATCTATTTGTATCCGTATACACACTCAAACTTTCCCCAATAATCGTCACGCTTTAGTATTGAATCTATTTGGGGCCTTTTCCTGCCAAGTAGCGAATGCACTTGTGCGATTGCGAACCTGAATCATTGTCGTACAGTTTCACTTTGACGTTCTTTGCCGGCTTGTCATTGCACATGAGTACGCCCTTGACTGCGGATGATTGGGTGAATCCGACCAGTCCATCGGCTATAGGGGCAAGAAGGAGACAAACGAGAGCCAGCAGATGAGGATGCATCTGGAAAATGACAAGATTTGGATAAAAACAAGTTACACAAATTGTAGATGTATGGGCAAGAAGATGACGAATGAAAGCTTGGTACGATTTCATCTGCAAAATGACAAAAATGGGCACTGTAAGTGAAAAAAGTAGAAAAAAGAGACAATAGTGATAACTACTAAGGAAGCGAAGTGGGAATGGTCCATCTCATCTCTTCAACCTTGTTTTGTTATTCGCTCTCGCAACTTTGTTTTTCATTGCATTGACTCTCTTATGCGAAGTGATAAGAGTGAGTAAGAGAACAACCGGGTAACATTGGAGTAAAGTTTGATAATCGGTACTATTTCCACAAAGAAACACAAACAAATAAAGTAACAATAAAATAATCAAACATGCATTTTATAGTGTTACTAAGTAATATAAAAAAAATTTGTCTGTCTGTCCGTCTGTTTGTCTGTCTGTCTGTCTGTCTGTCTGTCTGTTTGTCTGTATGTCTGTCTGTCACGCCCAAAATTTTTTGTGCTCAGAACTCGGCTTAAAACGATCGTACACCCCTCGGACCTTCACCAAACAACTTCTCATGAAAAAAAAATTTCAAAAAAAAATCGATAATTGATTTCGTCATCATTATGCAATAATCCGTTTTTTGCGCCGTTCTCACCGGAAACTCAACCAAATCTATCGTGCTTGACAGTAAACTGCTCGTGATCAAAATTTTCAAAAAATCGATAACCAATTTCGTCATCACTATGCAATATTGCGTAATGATGATGCAATACACCGTTTTCTGCGCCGTTTTCGCCGGAAACTCAACCAAATCCCTCCTACTTCGCACCAAACTTCTTAAAACTAAAATATTTTAAAAATCGATAATAAATTTCGTCATCACTATGCAATTTGACGTAATATTGCAATTTGTTAGTTTTTGCAAAGTTTTCGAATGAAATTTAATTTTTGCGTGAAACTTAACCGTTTTTGCCTGAAACTTGACCAATTTCACATTTGACCGATTTTGCTAAAAATTTTAACCGTTTTTAATTTCATGATCATCTAACCTTCGTTGATGTAACCGTAAAGCACATAACTGGCGCTGCGGCTGGTGCGATGCTCTTGCGGAAGGCTCGTGAGGCCGAGAGCGATCCGACAAAAAGTTGCGATGGAGCCACGAAGTG
>LS487873.1:766725-815267 GCA_900490705.1 Pristionchus arcanus
ACTAATTCGAATATTTTAGGATTTTTAGAGAAAAAATCAGATTTTTACCATGTTTCAAAAGCTAGTGACTTTTCTTAGAAGAAGCGCGGGGAGAGGCGAGCGAGAGGGCGGGAGGAGGGAGAGAGACACACGCAAATTAGGCTCCGCCCCCTTCCCTCTCGTCTCGCCTTTCCCTCCTCTTCCCCAGTGAGTTGCGCGCGTACTTCTCGGGCTCTAGCGCGGCGCAGAGACAAGATATCAACAAACGGCAAAAAACATGATGTTATTGGGTTCATGAGGGATAACTTGAACATACTTTTGACCACTTGGTTTGAAATCGGCCATCTACGTTGTGGTCCCTAACTTAAAGTATACGCATTCACGCTTGCGGAGTGGCTCCATCCCAACTTTTTCCGGATCGCTCTCGGCCTCACGAGCCTTCCGCAAGCGTTTGAAAATGACTGGGATAAGGTGGCGCAAAATCTAGCGAGCGTAACTCGTTATTACAGTATACCAAAGTGTTTCACTGGGTCAGTTTTAGATCGGTGGAACACATTCACGCTTATGATGATTATGTAAGGTTCGTGAGACCGAGAGCGATCCGGAAAACATTTATAATGTAGCCACTAAGTATGTTTGCAAATTACTGGTAAGCGTTTGCGAAGCATTCGCATATTATCGGTATAACCCGGCGATGCGAAGCGCTTGCAAATGACTGGGATAACCCGGCGACATCTAGCCAGCGAGCGAGCGAAGCGAGCGTAGCTGGCTAGTTCATTAGTCAATATCACAAATGTGAAAAAAATCATTGCCTTCGAGTTGTTTGGCTAGACTGTTTTGAACTTGAATTGACATTAATCTGAAAAATTAATCGTTCTTACTAGGTGTGATCACTTTTGCGCTCACCGTTTTGGGTGCAATATCTGCAGCTAATTTGATTAGATCAATGATAAATCGACGAAAGGACGGAGTGACGGTTAGCAAGACGAGATTGTGCACCAGAGGGTGAAGCGTCATGACACGATAACAGACAATGGCTACTTCTGTAGCGTAAAATATGGTTCCGATAGAGGCAAGGAATGGGACTCTGCCTCACCGAACGATATGAAGTCAACGAGTGGCGATGCAAACATGACAAAACCAGGAATGGTAATTGTGGTTACCGGCACGGTAAGCTGAATATACTTCACATTACCATCGAATTCGATAATTTGAACAAAAATATACTGAAAACAGCGATCAACCTGAAGGAACAAGACTACCAAAGAGCGGCGTATGATTTTAACAGTACTGCTGCTTTTAGTTGGCTGAAAAAATAAATGTCTATGGGTGTGCATTTTCCATTACCGTTGCTTGAAGCGTGTAGAACATGTGGGCGTACATGGTCACTACGGGTAGTAAGAATAGTAGGCAGGACTAAAGTTGTGGGGCGTTTATTAAAGAAGGAGTGGCACAAATATCTGGCCAACTGAGTTCACGATGTCAACGATGTGACATGACCACCCCATAACACTTTCGAACTCCCCTGCTTTCAATTTTCGTTTAAACCGAGATATTCTTGATTGGCTGATTGCCAAGTGACTCTGAAACGCAGGCAACGAGCCAGCGATTGTGCAAAATGAGGAGAGCGCACCGCCTCACTTTGCATATCGGCGCGGTTCGTGCATCTAATTCTTTAAATCAAACTGACCACAGCCACGTTAGAAATTGCAGAACGCACTATTCGACTCTTGTTATCGTAAAGAAAGTATGGACCCCGACTATCGATCCACGAAAGGCCGTAACGAATCTGCAGCAGCCAAGATTACATGCTCACAATACTCTTTCACTCTCACCAAATCGGCCCGACCTTCAGGGCACAATAAGTAAAGAATCAGCATGAGAATTGGTCTGATCACTAAATACAAATGAACGCCCGTTATAATCTTCTGAAACAAACTGATCAATTTCAATAGAATACTGAAAAAAGATTGTATACTACCATACTTACTAAAAACACCTTACTAAAACATACTAAACGTTTACCTTACTAAATCGAAACTTGCTACTTTCGCGGACGATTGTCTGATGACGATAGAAACTGCATGATAGAATTGTGGCTCCCACCATCGTCATAATTAGCGCGAAACCACTCTGAATTATTAATCTCATTTCCGATAATGACTCTTTTCATTTATCCTCATTTCATTTTTTCCGGTATGTCACTCATTTCGCGGTATACGTACCACTCTTTTTTTTAAATTTTAAAACTAGTAATTCCGCGTTATCATTTTCGTCTAGAGCAGTAACACTAAAATCAAAATAATAATAAAAAAACTCACCATTAGCACTTGTGGGCTTACACCGATCCTACACAATAGTCCCAAACAGTAAGCGCCTGGCGCTGGAAACATGAAAATTGGAGTGAATAGCAAATCCGTGTAAATGCTGGAGCAAATGACGAGAATCTGTGGTAAAATTTATGTTACCCACTAGGCATGGCTTGAATGTACCTGGAGGAAGATTAGATATGCTCGAATTTTGCTTTCATTTAGCGATAATTTCTTGATTAGACAGTACATTGACACGGCATTAAGAATGGAAGTTACGCAGAAAACAGTGCGTTGCAATGACACGATCGTTTCTTGAGATTCGACTGAGAGGTAGATCGACATGGGGAAAAGTTGATGGGCGTGATTGATTAGAGACGAATGGCAGTCTTGTGATCAATTTATTGTAGCTCTTACAAAAATGTGCAAGGCAAAACAAAAAAAACCGATATCGTATTCAGTAAATAGTATTTCTGCAAAAACTGAGAAGAAAAGGGAGCACTGAATATGAAATCCTTGCAATTAGTGCAACTTCATTTTCCATCTTATCGAGCGTTTTTTGGGATATGGCTTATAACAGCGGGTGAGTACAACCGAGTTTTTTTACTCAATTGAAAAAAAAATTGATTAATTTTTTGATGGAGATGCTTTAGGAAAGCATCAATGAGAGATGGAAAAGTGAAGTAAGTATCTTTCTCATCGAATAGAATGAAAGCAAGAATGAATCGTGAAAGCACCATCAATTTTTTCAATCAAATGTAATTTTTATTCGTCAAGATAACAATTTTCGGATAATCCAGTTCTAACAAATCAGTTCCTTCTTCGGGCAGGTGATCTTGCTTCTACCGAACTTGTATTGACTTTGATCTGAAAAAAAAATTCCGTTACAGAAAGAGTAAGTATGGTTACTGCTTTCTGTAAATATGTTTAATATATTAAAAATACTAAATTGAAGGCTAAAATAATATTATGCTTCGAAAAACAAATACAAACATGACCGCTCACCTTGCTAAAATGAAATTTGCTGCTTTGAACAATGATCGTTTGATGAAGATAGAAGCTGCACGAGAAAATTCTACAGCCCACCTCCGTGAAAATAGGTACGAAACTGCCCAGGGATGAATAAATTAGCATTCTAATTTCAAACAATATTCTAGAACACACGATTTTCCTATTATACAATATTCTAGAACGTACCTTGTGCATTTACGCCGGCCCTGCACAACAGTCCCACACAGTAAACACCAGGTTTGGGGAAAAGAAAAATAGGGTTGAAGAGCACATCAGTGTAAATACTGGAGCAAATGACAAGGATCTGTATTTTCACAAAATTATTTCTAATTTCCGATATCGGCATGCCTGAATGAAAATGAGGTAAGATCGAACTTGACGAAGTTTTCTTGAGCAAGCAATACATAGACAAAATGTTCAGAAAGGTTGTAACGAAGAAAACAATGCGTTGGCAGAAGAAAATCGTTTCTTGAAAATCGATTGAGATTTACACCACCATGAGAAATATAGTAGTTCGGCGAGAATCGCGATTAACCACCGCTTGTGGGTGTTGTGAGCAATGTATTGAAGCCATTTTACAATTGCGTATCCTTTTTTAAGAGACCAACAGAAAAATTCTTTTATTCGAAGAACGTCAGCATCGGTCTATTTCATCTGTCAATTTCATGAATTTCGGATGAACCAGTATTGAAAAATCATGATCTTCTTCATCTTCGAGTTGACGAGTTTTCCCTTTTTGAACTTGAATTGACTTTGGTCGCTCTTAATATCACTTGCATACAAAAAACATAATATTTTTTCACTCACTATTTCTATTTCGGCCGCAACCTTGATCTGGTCAATGATAAATCGGCGAAATGACGGTGTGACGGTCAACAAAACGACATTGTGCACCAGTGGGTGGAGCATCAACATGCGATAACATGTGGTGACAACTTCTGGAAAGCAAAGTCAAATGGGTCAATAGAATAGGAAAGAACCTACAAACTCACCGAAAGGAATGAAATCAACGAGCGGAGATGCGAACATGATAAAACCGGGAATGGTGATCGTTGTTACAGGTACAAACATCTGAAATCTGCAAGTTGTCAAGCTTGAAATACTAATAGAGAAGATGCATTAGCAGTAACCTGCATGAGCAATACTACCAATGAGCGGCGTATGCTTTTCACAGTGGCACTGCTTTTAGTTGGCTGAAAAACAATTCGCTGCGAACCAATACTTCTCACAACTACCGTAACTCGAAGAGCATAGAACATGTGTGCGTACATGGCCACAATGGCGAGTAAGAAAATTAAGCAAGCCTTAAAATGGAGCACATTGAACGAATTGAATTGATTGCAAAGAAAAGTAATGCCAACGCACGGTATCCACAGTGGCAAATGCCGCTCGCACAATGAAGATCGGCTCGTGAAGAAAATATGGACCCCTACTGGCAATCCAGGCAATGCCGTAACGATTCTGCAGCAGTCAACATCGTACACAAGCACATAACCGAGTATCTGTCTTTCTGACCAATTCGCCCGGAGCTTGTGGGCACATCGGGTAAAGGATAAATATCAGGAATGGTGCAATGGATAAATATAGATGAACGCCCGATGATGTTGTCTGACGCATGTGCGATGTGTACGAATGACGTCACTTTACCTTGCCAAATCGAAACATGCTGCTCTCAGGGATGATTTTCTGATGACGATAGAAGCTGCACGATAGAATTGTAGCTCCTATTGTCGAGAGAATTAGCACGAAGCCGCCCTGGAAAGACAATGCAGAAATGCCGCACATATTCCATGGCTTACCATGATGACTTGAGTGCTTACGCCAGCACTGCACAATAGTCCCACACAGTATCCACCAGGCACAGGGAAAAGGAAAATTGGCTTGAACAGCACATCATTGTAAATGCTGGAGCAAATCACGAAGATCTATGTATATTCGCAACAAACATTTTACAAATTACAAGGTGAATTTAGCACCTGGATAAAGATCAAATATGATCGAATTTCGACCTGATTTGACGAAGATTTCTTGATAAGGCAATACATTGACAAAATATTAAGAAAGCAGGAAACGATGAAAACAATACGTTGATAAAAGAAGATCGTTTCTTGCGATTCGATTGCGAGGAATACAGCCATGGAAATATCTTTATATTCGAGAAGAAATCGGGATGAATGGCGTTTGGAGATAAGTTATTGCCAAAGTTGTCAACAATGTATTGTAGCTTTTTCACAATTGCAGCAGCATACTAAGAAGCATACGCAAAATATCCAACCTTTTTTCGAGGAAACATAACCACATTTATAAATTGACGTCACATGAAACTATGCTCGCTAATAGGAACCTTTCTTCTTTTTTTGAGTAGAATCGCATTAAAAAGCGGTAAATGTGTCCACATATTTAAATACATTGTTGCGAAGTCGATAAATAATTAAGCAAACTACTTACTACTACTGCAGCATCAATTCTAGCTCCGAGATAAATATTGATTTTTTTTAAAGATTTTTAGCATTATTGATTCTCCGCATGGTCGCATCCTGATGCCAGCACGATTGGAATGCCGGCCGGCTGCAGCAGTAGTTGCTGCACTTGATGCAGCTGCTCGCGCAGCATGTTGACCTCCTGTCGTAGCTGCGCGTTTTCCGCGTCCAGATTCTGAACGAACCAGCGTTACCGCGAAACAATCAAGATGTGTGTTTGCAATTCCGACGGCTCTGTACGGATTTGGTGGCCCCTTGAGATTTTGGTGGCCCCATCAGATTTTGGTGGCCCCTCCATAATGAGTGCTGTACGGATTTGGTGGCCCTTCAGATTTTGGTGGCCCCATCAGATTTTCGTGGCCCCATCAGATTTTGGTGGCCCCTCCATAATGAGTGCTGTACGGATTTGGTGGCCCCTTCAGATTTTTGGTGGAATCTCCGTATTTTGAGGCCATTGAATTATCCGTTCAGTTTCATCATTGGAAATCATATTTGGGCTCACCATTCTCCATGTTATATCTTTCTCTTTTTCTCTCACTCTCTCACCCAAGTCGGATTAACCTTGGGCGAGAGAAAGAGATAGAACGAGAGAGTATGGAAAATGAAGAGATCGGTTTGGATCGATGTTGGGGCGGCAGACAAGGGAATGTTGAAGTAATACTATGAAGCACCTCTTGTGTAAATACATTGCTATTCAACACAAATAGTGATTATAATTAAACTTATCATTATTAAAATCATTGCATACAATTAAAAAAGCAGAGATTACATATTTACAATCAGATTTAGCACAAAATATTATTTACATGGATACATAAAATAATGAAGCAGCAATCCTGATAACTTACTTCCCCATGCTACTTACCGGGCGAGGAGGTCGTTTGATGGGGGGGATGGGGTTGCCTGGTTGGCGAGGGTGGTCGTGTTGTTGCTCGAGGAGGACTTCTGGGCGGTGTAGTATCCTCTGGTAGCGTCTTCCGAGAGGTCGTCCTCACCGGGCTTATCACCGCAGATGAAGTGGATCGGGGTCTCTCGGTTGACGTCGTGGAATTCAAGGACAAGCAAAATCTGTAGGGCCTTCCAAAATACGGAGGTTCCACCAAAAATCTGAAGGGGCCGCCAAATCCGTACAGCACTTATGATGGAGGGGCCACCAAAATCTGACGGGACCACCAAAATCTGAAGGGGCCACCAAATCCGTACAGCACTCATTATGGAGGGGCCACCAAAATCTGATGGGGCCACCAAAATCTGAAGGGGCCACCAAATCCGTACAGAGCCATTCCGACTCTGCCGTCCCAAGTCAATTTTGTGTTCAGTCTGTCCTGAGAAATCTCTTCCTGATATTCACCTTCACTCGGTCTTCCGTCATCTTCGCTGCGAGTCTCTGCACATCTCTCGCTCGACGGGCGCACGCACTACGGCGACGGCGCTGCTCAAGACTCTGATCCTAGAAAAAAAAAGATTGTTTTTCTTGTATTATTCTGCTTTATCAAAAGTTCAGTCGGCAAGAGACGCCTAGACTGTGAGTGACCGGTGATATCGGGTACTGTAAGCTCCGCCCACTGTATTCCCACCCCATCGACAGAGAACCACACGTCTGTGACATTTGTGACAACTTACGGCAGTCTTATCTTCGTTGCGTATCACTCGCGGCGTGATCAATGCAAATGTACCGGAAGGAGGCGGAAGTCTGATGAAGAAACACTTCGGAAACAGAAAAAATATAAAATACGCTCACACTTGATCGTTAGATGACGGCGGCGGATTATGCCAGTTCTGAAATGATGCGATTGCTTGAATAGCAGTGACCATTTATGCTGTGAACTTCTGTTTTGAGATCACAACATAAATTTTCTTTCGCACGCGGGATACTACAACGCTCAAAAAAAATTCTAGTTCTCATCCAGTAGGTTATCAGCCGAATGTTCTCATCCGACCAAGTGCCAAAAAACCCGTGCGAATTTCAACAAGAGACCATATTCGTGAGTTTGTTCAGGCTGAGCGCTGCATTCACGTTGTCGATACACGAGTTGTAGTCACTGCAAGGAAGGAAAGCGGGACGGCTCGGGAATGAAGTTTCAATGCCATTAAACTGTTTTTGAATCGTCAATAATGCTGACCACCCTAAAATGCGAAAAGGTGCGAACTAACCGTAATCGTACTAGCCACGTTTGTAGATGGCGCCATTACGGTTACGGGTGGAATCATGTACGACGGAATCGAAAATAATATTATTTTTGATCGGCTGAAAGATACACACTTACAGAATTCTGTGCAGGGGCATGGTGTAGCAGCTGAAGCTGCTGGAGGTACTGTAGTTGCAGCAGTTGCGCATCCGTGAACGGCTGAGCGGCGGTGAAGGTATGAAGAAGGAATTGTGTTTTTAAACTGGCCATATGCCTGTCCCTTTCCGAAAGTAATCGTAAGAAGATGCGCCCCACGACCCACCGACGAAGATCCCAATCCCGTCCCTAAGTACCCATCCTACAGGCCCACTGCTTTGATTTCAGGATAAAGGTTTCAAGGATTTCACGCCTGCCACTAGTGTCAGTATGAATACGCTGTTCGAGTAAGAATATGACTAAGCACTAACCTGATTTGTAAATGCTGAATACACGGAGTTCGTTGAGGGGAATGTGTAGGCAAAGGTGGCGTACATTCTAAAATTTGGATGAAACATTCAGCTCAAAAAACAAAGAAAGATTAATAAAGACATCAAGCAAAACACAATTGTACTCTAACCACGAGCAAATCCGCGGATTGCGTTTTTTTACGACCACCGTAATCTCGAGCTTTACGTTTTTCTGGAGGAGGAGCTTCAAGGGGCCCTGAAATATGTGCATACCTGCCCGTCATCAGATGAGAGGCCGAGCGGATTCGGCTATGAAGCGGATTGAGGGTGTTTTAGCGAAATTAAAAGCCAGGATGTGTAGAGATCTCATTCAGAATTCCTTGATGTAAGCATCAATAATGTAAAAGTAGGTGGTAATTCAGGCAATTGACCCAAGATGATCGTGAAATTCGAAACATCGTCACAATTTCTTCCACAGCTAGCATTAAGCAAATACAATTAATTTTGCCTTGGAGACATTAATTTGTCTGTAGCGATATGCTCCTCACAATAGAAACGAGGAAACTCTTCTAGGCCAGATAAGATCTAGAATAGGTCTCTCACTTTTTGAGAATGCCATCCATGTTTCAAGTTGGATTGTAGCTTTTGCGTGGTCACTTCCACCATCCAGTCTGGTGCTACAAGTCAATTTACACAATTTGCTATTTTTGCCTATATAATCGCAGAACGCTCGGCGGATTCTCCCGATTCGTGACGATAATTCGTTGTGCTAGCTTCTTGCGGTGATTAGTGAGGGGTTTCGTCGGCGAAACGAGCGAAGAATGACGATCGCAGAATTACGAGTGAGTAAGGCTGCGTCGGCTGAGGCATCCAAGCCAATGCGAAAGTAAACACGTGAATATATTGTGAGATTTGTATCCATTCACTCGTAGCTGACCTTTGGCTTCGAGGGGGGAGCGTAGAAAGGACGATGCCGGGAAGAGTCGAGTGATTTGACGGCCAAGCGTACGATAACGAAAAAAGAAAAAAAACAAAAGAAAAATGTAATCGGTTCAACTTTACTCAATCTTCCGCAGAGCGGCTATGCACTACAATCGAGAGCGAGAATATCGGAAATTGTGGGTTATAGCCTCAAAGATTCACAGTATAAAAAACATGAAGTCAATTTTCTGGAATTCTCAGGATATTGAGCATGCTTTCGACGGTGTTAGTGAATCCGTAACCGCGCCTGCTTTCATCTCAGCCAACTGAAAATCGTGTGCTTAGCGGCTCCAAATATTTTTAGCTTATTTATGAAATTGATTTTCCTGAAACACACCCTGTTCTCGATCGCTCCCGACTGACAGGCGTTCATCAGCTCTTCGTAGCCCTCGATCGAGTGAATCGCAGGGTCTGGAAGTGCAAAGTGTATACCGAGGGCGGCGATATTCAGAGCAAAGCTCACCTCTCGGCCGCTTAGTTATCTCCCAGATAGACTTCTTCAGGCTGCGCTGCAGGAAGTACGTATCCATCTCGCCCTTTCCCTGCAACTCTCTCCATTCTCTTCCCTATCATTTCACCTCTTCATTGAAGAGCTCACCGCACCGCTCGTCAAATCCCCTCTTCAATGAAGAGGGGGAATGAGTGTGGTGAACTGACCTCTTCATTCTCACTTATTTTCTTCACCCTGACTGCCCTAATCACAAACCTTAACGAAAATTCTTCCTCGCGGTACGAATTCGAAGCGACCACTACGAGAAGCACATCTGCAATTGATTTCATCAGATGCTTCAACAACCATGAAGTAGAAAACACTTTTAATTACGATAAAACAGATAGCGCACTTGTAGGCCTTGACGGACAGCTGGATGCGGCCGGGCAGTGAGTGCGTTTCCATCAGTGATGCCGTAGAGATCGCATTGCCGTACATGGCATACCTGCAATGGCCGTCGTTTATCTTCGGTTACGTTCCACTATCGAGCTTTGCCTTCATCAACTATGTCGTATTCTCTTATTTTGCCTTTTCGCTCGTTTTAGGCTTGCGATAAAGCAGCCACTTTAGCTGATGGCACCCTTCAAGGGCTTGCCAGCTAATCTCTTGACTCGCGCTCTCGCGTGTTTGCACATATTGACCCGTACCTCGGCCTATCGATCCCCACCACGCCTGCTATGACGGGTCCCGAGTGGATGCCGATGCGCACCTACAAAAGAACTTTTCGCATTTCAAAACAACAACGACAACAACGACAACGACATCAACAAACAAAAACACCAGCCCATAAGTGAAAACAAGTAAACTAACGAGTAGCGGCTCGGCCGTGCGTGGGTCATGTACTTCGCGCGACTCCCACATCATTCCTGCAACCGGTTCATAATATCTCTCTCCAAGTACACACGAATCGATAGTGTTTTCATCATTAAGCAATGCACAAGAAGGACTTTACCGAGCGCCGTGTGACAAAGGGCTTCCGCGTGTTCGGCGATGTGCTCCGGAATGCCGGCGACAGTCATGTAGCAGTCTCCCACCGTCTCCACCTTGTACACCTTCAAACATCTACCTTCTTTTTCTCTCCTTTCCTTCACTTTCTGATTTGGGAGGCGCAAATGATTCATCAAACTTGTCAGAACACACTGAATGAAGAGACAGCCACACGCCCACACTTACCTTATCATTGAAGCCGACGATCCGGTCGAAGCGCGTGAAGAGATCATTTAGCATCACCACGATCTTTAAAATTAAGCATTCATTTTCGAAAATCAAAAACCGAATAATTCAATATGCGAATCTGAACCAAATGTGGACGATTGTAACGCATCTAAACAAAATACCTGCTTGGGTTCCGCCTTTGACACAATCACGGCAAACTGCGGCACGTCGCTGAACATGACCGACGCCTCCTCGTACTGTTCTAGACAATTTTGCGTTATTAGGAGTATCAGAATACTGAATTTTCCGTTCTGGGACCATTTTTACTGGGCCAATTATGCCATCTGCGAAGCAAGAAGCGCTCACTCGCTTCGATGTCCTCGTTGTTCATGAACTGCTCGGCGACCGCGGTCGGCAGGAGATCCTTGAGCAGCGCGTCCGTCTTCTCTCTTTCCTGCGATTGCCAGGTTCAATTCCAACTACCCTCTATCCACAATTCAGTGCGAGTAAATAGTATTATTGTTTTTGTTTTTTTCCATAAAAATATCCTACACAAATCATGCATTACAACTTTGAGTCAAATTCCATACCTTCTCCAAATCTCGCGCCATGGTCTCCAGTTGTTCGTTGTTAGCTTCGAGTTGGAGGCTGAATTCAGTATTTCCTTTCTATAAAAGGATCACGGACGTCTTACTTCACTTCCACGTCAGAAAGGCGTTGCTGGTTGAGCAGGATGATGTCCCTGGTGGCATCGTGAAGTGGCATTGCGGTAAGACGCATGCCGTATTGGAGGAGCTTAAATAATCAACGGATGGGCTTGGAATCCTTCTGGTATCGTACCTCAGGAATGTTTGTCACATACGGCGAGCAGAGGTAGATGATGTGCTTGTTGGAGGAGAGCATCATCATTTGACCCTACGAGGGAATAATTATTCTTACCCCCCGTTAGCTAATGTTCTCAAGCTATGGATGTATTTCCCAACCTTGAGTGTGAGATGCAGACCGGCTACTGCGCCGCTGACATTTCCTATATCCTCTGATGAACTGCAAGTGCAACATTTCGGTTTCAAAAATTTCATAGATCATCAATTTTTGCATCGATATTTCGTGATGCTGCTGTTGTCAAAGTTGCAGGGAGGTATCGCGTGACTGCGCTCATGCCATCTTGTTTGTGCCTTCTTCTAAATCGGTCACGAACAGGCGCCACTCGGCTTCTGATCATTCATCATTCACGAAAGTTGTAGCTACTAGTCAACAAAGATTCGCTTCCGCGTTTGCGTTGGCTTGAAGACGACACATTCTCTGGATGCACAAGGTACCCCTTAGAAGCGAAAGATCCCGCTCGTCTCAACCTATCCGAATTCGTGTTCCTCCGCGCGTCAACGGAGCAGCGCGCCTGCAGAACGAAAACGGCGTTGATGAAGTTGCAGATGTTGTCGAAGTCCAGGGCGATCTGCAATTGTGCGATGTTAGCAAACATATGAAAATTCTATCAAAAATCATAAAAGTGTGCAACAAGAAGTAGTTCTGCACTAGAGTTACCCAACGATTTTCGACATACTTGTGGTCGGGTGATCTCGAACATGCGCATCACAGGAGTGCCCGGCGTGAGCAGTTCACGGGGGAGATGGTTGCTACAATTATGAATATGAAGTTGGATCAACGACCATTGGCTCTACTGGTATTGCTCTTCACCTGATCGCAGCTGAAAAACGCAAATAAGACTTGCTAGAGTTCCCTTCCGTGCGACACCAGCTTGCACTCCTCGTCCATGATGAAGTGGTAGGGAAGGGCGGTGGCGAAGTCGAGTGATGACATGCGCAGATAGTTCTCGGACGATTCGGGAACGGCGGCGGGCACCTGAGTTGATGGTCGAATCCACATCGTATTTCATCCAACTACTATTGCATTGCGAAATCAGTGCACCAGAAGAGATCTTCAAGTGGCCTAATACCATATATCAGGAAAATATTGACGAACCTTGGCGATGAAATTGTCCGCATTTGCATTGCCCTCCATCTTGATCTGGAAGATGACGTGCTCCTCGATGCGCTCGCCAATATTCATCTGCAGTGGAGCAAGGGCTCATCTCACGAGCTGTTATGGGCATTACAGAGGGAAGCAGTTGATAGGGATCTTTCATTGTACTGTCGCCGGCACAGATAAAGGTGAACAATTGTAGATGAAAGGAGATGAATTCTCATGATTTCACCTGCACGGATCGCTGCGTGCGGCCGGTGATCGAGAGACTGACGTCGATTTCGAACACTCGTCGTGCGACCTCGCGGATAACGCCTGTAACTTTTGGAATTCTTCTAGGAACCAATTACCAATTATCCATTTTCTCTTTTTTCCCACTTCTATCGAACATCTAGCTCCCGGCGTTGTGGTTTCTACAAGACAGCAAAAGCGCTTACCATGGAAGCCCGTTTGGATTACCTTTCACAATCGGGTACAGCCCGGGTCGCCCGGTGTAGTAGTGAAGGGTGATCGTGCCGTCCTGGTTCTCCTCGCATCGGAACGACGGACCTCTGCAAGGGATTAGTAGTCCATATTGAGTCTTAGTTTTTGCATGACACCCTGAACTGCATCAGAATGCTAGGAATGAAGATTCATCATTGCCACAGCCCTATTCCAAAATCACCTGAGATTGGCCTTGTACACGACGTGATCGATAAAGTAATGAAGCGAGTCGAGGTTGTCGAGGAATCCCTGCAAGTATTCGCTTTCACTATCTCACTCGATCAAAGTCAAAAAAATAGGAAAAGAAGATGGAAGTAGTCAACCGAAATTATATCTACTCTGAGCAAGGTAACATTAGTCGATAGATCTGACCTTGAGATTGGGACTCATGCTTCGCACCAACTCGTCCCATCCCATCTCCATCGTGTACTCGATAAGAAATCCGCCGTACAGCTCCCACACTTGCTCCCGGTTCATCTCTATATTTTCAAACCATTCAGTTTACCAAACTTCAGATGGATCTTCCCAATATTCAAAATTCAGTTTTCAGCCAGTTAAACTTCAGCGGGATAAATAAGTGGATGAAGGAGGGTAGGAGGGTAGGATAACAATAAGAAAAACTTACTCGTGATCACAGATACGCTGTCCACGAGCAGGTACGTGTCCGAGTCTTTGTAGTAGTGATTCACAATGTTCTCCTTCCCGGCCTCGAATCCCGACCGCTCCCTTGAAAAATTACATTATCTTACGTTGAACCTGTGAAAAGCCACTTACAGTACTTTATTCCATAGTTCCTCTCCGTATCTACGCAGCATCAGTTGTCGAATCGACTCGTGAATGAAGCCGAACTGAAGAATAACAAATCATTTCATAGATTCAAAGGCCAAACCTTACCATGTTTAGTTGCGAAGCTTAGGAGTAGCGGAAGAGACAAGCTGGCACGAGCGGGACTCGGTCCTGTCTCTCTCTCTCTTCCTCGCACCCAAAAGGTGTCATGAGGGATGATTGCGTGCGTGCATGCATTAGATAGTGGTGAGGGGGAGCAGATGGAGGGGTCATTACCGGGGGAATACTTGGAAGGATTCCCAAGGATTCACTCGAGCAGGGCATGCTGAATGGGAAATCTTCGAACAAGTGTATGCTTTGGTAATCGCATTGAGTAGATATCGTCATATTTTTGACACAGGATATAGCGCCATAGAAGATGGTGACGATAATTCGGAAGAAGCCTGACTAGGCTACATACTCTGCACCCAGTGTTAGTAAAAGAAGAAGATGTAGGTGAAACCGATTCAGATTTATCTGCTGCTTTGAGATGGTAAAGCCGAATAGACGTCACAGGCTTCCACTGCGGCGTAGCGTCAATTTTTCGTCATACTTATCGTGTTTACATCTGGCATACGACATTCTTCCAAAAAAAAAGTGTGACGACAAAGTGAGTGTGACTGTTTCCTCGTATAAAGGTGGAAGATATAGAGCGCTAGTCATCACTCTTATTCGAGCACCGGACGAATTCGCTGACATGAAGTCCCCTGCAGTTTTTCCTGTTCATTCCGGATAAGATTGCCTTGGCCTCATGCACTTTTACCCTACCACAATCCGATCAGCCTTATTATCGCTATCTGAAACACGCCAACTATTCTGCGGTGATAGAAGGCAGATAGTATGCGTGGCTCAGACATCGACTGTGGCTTGGACAGGTCCATTGCACAACTTTCTCCTCAAAAGTGCGCAAATTCTGGAAATTCTTGATGCATGCACTGTAGCGGAGCATCAACATGTTCCGTCACGGAATCTCACTAACATCTCACAAAGTTTGAACTTGTTTGCGGGCGATTGATAACATGCTATCACACTTCCCCAGTTCGCCTCGTACTCGCGAAGGGCACGAGACGAGGCGACCCGGTGAGAAAACACGTCATCATCACTGCCTCGTGTCTTCCAAAAATAGGTAGCTGTATTCCATTCATCATATTCAGAAACTAAGTAAAACAATAAGGATTCACAACCAAGTTCACTTGGCTACAAAAAACTGCATTAAGAGATTCCTAGATGTTTTGATTGTGGAGTTTGGTAGACGAGGCGGCGCTCGTTAAGTGCATTCTACTCCTCATTTTTGATGCACGCACTAGGTATATAATGATTTTGCGTAAACAGCGGCGCTCATTTCGTTCGAAGTTATTGCATTTTTGTTCCAGAATGCGATTGTGCTTACTGTTGATAATCCTGCCACTAGCAGTCGCCCAGCTTCCATTCAACATTTTCGTAAGTGTCTAGAAGTGTCTGACAGCAAGTAGCTTTCGTGGTCGAAAACTTTACAGAACATTCCTCCCACCATTCGCGATCCTCTCATCAAAACTTTTCTGGAATCCTCGAAGGTGGACTCACAATGTTTTTCCGACATCAGAAGATGGTTCAAGGACCTGCTCCTCGGCGGACTAACAGCTCAGGTTCGATGCAAAAGTTATAAGAGTTACCCGTCTCGTTCTCTTTTGTTCTCTATCACCCCTCAAAGCAGAGGAATGAAAAGACTTTTTAATCTGACAGCCCACCATTCAGAAATGCCGAACTGTTGAATGTTTCCGCGATGAAAAAATAACGAATGCAACGTATGCGATGAAAGGTATGAGATGATTTTCCAGTCTATAATATCGAGCTTTCTGTCAGCCCTCGCAGCTTCTGGACGCCCGCACTCACTTGACTTGGATGAACTGTCCCTGACGTGGGCTGGCGATCCCAAATTGTGCCGGGGCATAGAGGTAAACGCAGCATTTGGAATTGTAACCAATAAAATAATGAATATCTGAATTTCGTCCCATCAGGGCCCCTACGACACCAAGTACTGCTTCATGCACATCCATCTCGATCTGAAGCGAATCGATTTCGCCTCGTACGGAATCAGTGTCGGGTTCTTGCCCTATTCCATTGTATTGTCGCATGCTAACTTTGGCTTTCAGCTTTATTAGAGGAGCGATTTTTTGCAGTTCTCTCACCTACCAGGCGGAAAGATTCCGGACATCGAGGATCATGAGGGAAGAGATCGCTGTTCCACAATGGCCATTAGCAATCTGCGCATTGCCGCGTGTTTGCCGGCCAGCTGCGAGCGAGACACGGTTAGTGGTATGATTGCATATTCCTTCAATCGTACCTAGGGTTCACGTGAGAATTTATATAAAAAAGGAGAAGAATTGGAAAAAATATCAATTCGACAAGAACTGACTGCAGAACATCGGAAGAATTCTCGAGGACGTCACCAATGGCACCGCACACTTGTGCGAAATCTCTTGTGTCGGCCCCAAGGAGGAACCGAACGCCTTCTTCTATCTCTTCAAGTCGGAGACTTTTTGTTGGTTACTACTATCGAGTTACAAGTAGAGAAGCTGAAGGAAGTGTCATTTCACGATTTTTCGAAATCTTTGACCGGTCGTAGTGAGCGAATGAGTATGGAAAAGTATGCAAGTGTTGATTCCTAACGATGCCAAAACTATTCAAGAACACATCCCACTTTTGAGCGGGGTCAAAATACATACATCCTCCCTTGTTATTCAAAAACACTTCCCTCCAACTCGGTGTTTTTCACCATTTTTCCTAATATTGATTCTAATATGCAAATGAGGTGTTCCATTGCATGGGTCATATTTTTCACTTGATGGTAACCAACACCTGAACATATTCAATAGTCAAACACCTTCGTTTTTGTCATCCCCGATTTACCATGACCTTTCTTAATTTTTGTGAACACTTCCTTCAGCCACTCTAGTTACAAGTGTGGGAATAAAAAAAGTGAACAAATATTGATACTTTAGCGCGTTTCTCATCTTCCTCCTCACATTGGCAATCGTTGCATCCATTGTTGATTATTTGAAAGAGAAACTTGGAGATGAAAAGGAGCTCAACGACAAGACAGGTATTCGTGTTTTTTTTAAAGACTCACTTTCAAAGGCTGCCTTGACTTGAGTCATCTTCAGGCTGGAAGATGCTCATGTCCTTCTCCCTCCCCAGAAACACGACAGAGATCTTCTCCCTTCGTAAAGGAGCCGATTCCATTCTGTGCCTGGACGCCATTCGATTCGTCAGCTTCACTTGGGTAGTAAATGTGCACGCGGATATCTTCGCTGCTGATGGAGGTGGGGAGCTATAAATACTGGTATTTTCGCGCTCTTTCGTCAGTAGAGTGTGCGCAATTTAGAGACGGCGACATGTTTTTGTATAGTTTGATCAGTTTACTCACTGGCTATTTTGTGTTGATGACTTTAGACAACGGTCTGCAATTCTTCCGCGAGTCTGACTACTTCTTCTCCGATGTCTTTCTCAATTCGTACATCTCCGTGGACACCTTCTTCCTCGTCTCAGGACTGCTCGTCGCGTACACCTTCTTCAGGGTGAGAATGGGGCGAGGAAATAACCTCATCTTTTCACCTTCCCTTCTCGTACACGCGATGACCATCGCTTTCATTTCAGAAGGTCCATCGTGATCCGCAGCACGCGTACTCTCCGTACAAGTGGATCATGTACTACGTGCATCGATGGCTCAGGTAGAACATTTCACTCGTCATGATTGAAATGATTGAAGTTTTCACCCAGACTCACGCCCGCTTACATTCTCTTCATTGGGCTTTTCGTTGCATGGACACCGCAGATGCACGGGATATGGGCGACGAGCACTGCGCAGGTGCACAAACTTATTCAATATCCAATGGCTAATTCTTCCTATTATGAATGTCTCACTATGGTCGTTGCGTATCTATGGCTCTCAAACGATGTAATTTTAGAACGCGTCATTGTACGTGAAGAATTGCGAGAATTACTGGTGGATGAACGCGCTCTATCTGAATAATTTCAATGACATCGCCAATATTGTGCGTGCTCCTATACAGTTCTTCAGTACTATAATATCAGAGTGTCTGTCTGTCTGTCTGTCTGTGTGTGTGTGTGTGTGTCTGTCTGTTTGTCTGTCACGCTCAACTTTTTTGCTCAGAACTCGCTTCAACCTCATCGTACAACCTCAGATCCTTTACCAAACAACTCCGCATGAAAAAAATTTTCAAAAAAAATCGATAATTGATTTCATCATCATTATGCAATAGCCCGTTTTTCGCTCTGCTAACGTCAAAAACTCAACCAAATCGATCGTTCTTGGTACCAAACTACTCACAATCAAAAGTTTCAAAAAATCGATAACCAATTTCGTCATCACTATGCAATATTGCGTAATGATGATGCAATATACCGTTTTTTGCGCCGTTTTCGCCGGAAACTCAACCAAATCGATCGTGCTCGGCATCAAACTTCTCGTAATTAAATTTTTCAAAAAATCGATAATCAATTTCGTCATCACTATGCAATATGACGAAATACTTGTTTACAAAACTAATTTTCGCTCCGTTTTCGCTGGAAATTAGGCTGAATTTATTAGTTAGGTGGAACGCATTCACGCTTGCGGAAGGTTCGTGAGGCCGAGAGCGATCCGGAAAAAGTTGGGATGGAGCCACGAAGTGGCTCCATCCCAACTTTTTTTCCGGTCGCTCGAGGCCTCACGAGCCTTTCGCAAGCGTTTACAAAAGACTGGGATAAAACCTTATCACACTACTCGGCGATATCTTGCGAGCGAGCGAGTGCAGCATACCAAAGTAGTTTACTTGGTCGGATTTATGACTTGCATCTTAAATCGATCAAGACTTCCTTTTAGCGTAGCTCACTGAGTGAAATGTGTGGATTATGTTGTTAATCAATTGTGAGAAAAAAACGGTACTTAAAGTATACGCCTTCCGCAAGCGTTTGAAAATGACTGGGATAAGGCGGCGACAAAATTTAGCGAGCGTAACTCGCTATTACAGTATACCAAAGTGTTTCACTGGGTCAATTTCAGATCGGTGGAACACATTCACGCTTATGAAAGGCTCTTGAGACCGAGAGCGATCCGCAAAACATATATAATGTAGCCACTAAGTATGTTTGCAAATTACTGGTAAGCGTTTGCGAAGCATGTTCGCATGTTACCGGGATAACCCGGCGATGCGAAGCGCTTGCAGATGACTGGGATATCCCGGCGACATCTAGCCAGCGAGCGAGCGAAGCGAGCGTAGCTGGCTAGTTTAACCCTGAAATATCCGTTTTAATGGCTCCGTCAAAAGTGAAAAAAAAATAAATTCTCGTGAATTACAGTGTTACCCCATCACGTGGTTCCTCTGTGTCGACATGCAACTATACTGGATCGCGCCGCTCTTCCTATTCGCCATTTTCTACTCTTGTATGATTGAGATGCAACCTATTTGACAGCATCTATCATCAGGGAGATCCGGCATTAGCGCTGTGCTTGGCGGATTTCTCTTCTCCATCGCGGCCACTATCTTCCTTACTGTCCACTACGACCTGCCAGCACTGGGTTTCACCGTGAAGGAGATCGGAAAGTACGTTGCGCCTTTCCGTTTAGCCTTACAATAAAATACTCTCGAAAACACTTTTTTTAGCCTCGACTACATCACGAAACTGTACATGAAGCCGTGGGCACGCTGCATTCCGTACTTGACAGGAATCCTATGTGGCTATGCCATCGTTCTTATTCGCGAGAAGATAATCAAGATTCGGCAACCGAAAACGGTACCATATTTGCTGATTGCCATGCAGATTACAAGCTTTTACAGTGGGAAGTAGCCGCATGCTGGCTGATCTCGACCATTTCTGCGCTTGCGGTCGTGTTCTCTGTGTATGACTATGTACGAGGTATGATTCGAGCGGCAAAGCCATTCTTGGCCTTGAAACGATTTCGCAAAATGTGCTTCAACAGTTCTTATTTGGTCTAGTACTCGAATGTGTTGTACTCTTGCAGGTGAGTCAGAGTGGAGTGTGGTCGTCCGGTCGTTGTACGGAATCTTCGCTCGCATTGGCTGGGCGGTGGCTGTTGGCTGGGTCGTGCTGGCGTGCACCTTTGAGTGGGCAGGTATGTAACCTACCTTTCAACCACTCCGTAACTTCATGAGTGCTCGTGGACTATGTGATAACTATACCGGAATTTCCTAACCAATAAATTCGATCGCCAATAAATTCCTCCTAAATGCAGCAAACTAGTAGCAAGGTCCTCAACACAGTACATCAAAACAATAAAACCGCCGAAACTCTCAATCATCTCCAGGTCCGGTGAAGGCGCTTCTCGAGCATCCCCTCTGGTTCCCGCTCGGTCGCCTGTCCTACTGCGCCTTTCTCGCCCACTGGTTCATGCTGCAACTGCTGCTTGACGCAGGGGATCGACCGGCCCATTTCGTGTCACTCTGGCACACGGTATGCTACTATTTCTCAATGTTGTCTTGTCTCTCACCGGTCGGACAAGCGAGAGAGCATAGGAAAATGAGAGGGTCAGAGCATGATAGATGAGCTCCTTTCAGTACCTCACTGTTACCGTTCGTGTCGTCTTTCTAAGCTACATTATGGCCTACGCATGGGCGTGTCTCATCGAGATCCCCTTCTGCAAGATCGAAGGTAAATTAAAACTACAAGACTTCGTAGTTGATCTTTGAACTTTAGCGATAGTCGTGGATTTATTGAGCCGTACGAGGCGAGTTCGCGAAGACAACGGATCCTCGAATGGTGAGAGCATGAATGTTCCATGCAAGAAGAGCACCATTTCAGGAGTCTGGACGACCAAGACTGATCAGAAGGATTCACCATCCGATATTACTACAGTTGCTGTGAATCAGCAATAAATCAATTAAATTTATTACTGCCATCCCTATCAAAATTGTGATCGGAATCTCCCGTTGTTTTTCACCACTACTTTTAATCTTGTGTTGTGCTAAGTAGCACTACTATCGATCAAACATAGTGTGCGAGAATAGTTGCAAGATAGTTTCTTTAAAGTATTATATTCGTAACAGCATTGAATCGGCAAACGGGTAATGAGTGAGATAAAGCGATGTTCTTGGAATCGATAACTCTCTTTGTCAACCCGAACGATTTATTGAGCGGGAGCGGCTTCAAGCTTCCCTGTAATAATCTTTTTCTCGCGAGATATTCACAATCATATAAATAAAGGATTTGCAGAACAGCTACACCAGAAGTCTGTGATAGTAACCTCAAATTCATAAATAAAGTTTTCGATCTCACCTTTTATCTCTCCCATCTATCTCTTTTACTTCTGATTCTCTCTTACGGCTCTGATACCAAACTGCTGCTCCCTACGACGCCCCACATCCCCAAACCGAATCGCCAACACGACGACGGACCTCCACCACAAAATAACGAAGACTAATGCTATTATATTTCCCTTTCACCTGGTGGATAAACAATTGAAATTGAAATTGAAAATATAATTTGCTTACCAAGGAAGGTTTCGGCAAGGTTCCTCATTGGCTCCTGAAATCACTAATGTTTTGCGTGTTCACTATCTCTTTTTTTTATTTAATAATGAGTCAAGTAGAGGGAAAACATAATACTAACAGCGAATGTGCCAACGACCGGAAGTGTTGCGATCGCGCTCGTCTTGCCGATGAAAGCATTCAGAAGTTCTGCAATGCGATTGGATTTGGCAGTTAATCGCCCTGATTATGTCACAACAAAGACAAAGTACAAAAAAAACAACTTTTTATGAACTTTTATTGATATAAACTTACGTTTCATCATATCCAGAATTTGCATCGGGATTGACATTCCCGGTTCCTGAACGGATTCGTTTATTACGTGATCTCTAGCGAGCATGTTTACGCACAAAAAAAAGCAATCGAACCACTCACCGCAAATTGTCCGACCAATGGGAATGCCTTGATTACGTCGCTCACTTGCTTCATGGCGTCGCCCACAATTCCTGAAAGTATTGAGTTTAGGAATGCAATACAAAACTTTGCACATGGTTCTTGATGCGATTATGAGCGAAACTCATAGTTGATGAAATAGGTGGGTGGAAATTACCGTTGCTGCCTGTTGCAGCAGGCGTTTGTACTGCAGCACCAGCACCGGCGTTGGCGGCTGGCTCGACTCCCATCTGAAGAAAGATCACTGGTCTCCAAGGAATACATCTTTGGACCATGGCCCGGAGTACCCTGTTCGTGGGTCAACCAGCAAAGCTAGACCTAAAGGGACACTGAGATTGTTCTAGCGAGGGTTCTTACCACTTGGAGAGCGGTTGCGAGGAGAAGGAAGGAGATGAGGTAGGCTGAGTACATCCTGGTTGAGTTGAATAATATCAGAGCAGAGCCCTGTGCTTTTATAGGCCGTATCTAGGCATGGAAATTTGCATGGAAATCTCGGGAAGCAGAGGCGTTGGCGCGTGAAAACAACTACCATGTTTCGGATAGAAACAGTGATCATATTTTGTGAATTCATTCCGGAAGTTTATTTTTTCACATGACTTCCTACCATAGTATCCAAGTCAACATTATTCCTTTTTGCCGAATTTTTTCGGCTTTCCATTAAGAGATTTTCCAAGAGAAATTTAATTTCAAGTTTATTTGAAAGAATTCATCGAAAGCAGAGCCCGAAATTTTAGATGTTCGGTTATGACGGTACATATCGTTGATCAATGCTTAAAGGGAGTCGGCAGTCAAAAATGAAGTGTTTTTCAGATTAAAGAGCTTTCTTTTCTAAGAATTTTGAAAAAAACCGCATATTTTTGCGATTTTTTTGAAGGCAGATATGATTTTTCAAAGTTTCAAGGTTACTGTAGCTCCTGCATACGTGGTGTGTCTGTTGTTTCCTAATCCCACTTGGTAAACGATAAGACCAGCGTAATTTTTAATGAAAATTATATTTTTTTATCAGTTGACAGTCAAAATCAGGTCAGGTTTCCGATTTTCTACTCAGAACAGTAAATTTTAACAAAAATTTAGGAAAAGACAGAAAATCTTAATATGCGAGAGCGACAGTAACCCACAATACACCATAAATCATAACTAAATTAAAAAAAATCGCAAAAATATGCGGTTTTCTTCAAAATTCTTAGAATTTTGAGCTCTATCTTGTCAAAAATCGCTAGTGAGAATAAGGTAAAAAATATTTGGCTGCAGACTCTCTTTAAGAAGGCACTGGTGACAAACATACAGGTTGTTTTTCATAACCATCCACTGATAGGCTTACGTCCCGGACCTATCGTCGTCTGCCAGTTCCGCGTTGTCTTGACAACGTTATCGAAATCGGACTTTCAAAACTCTCCTTATGTCTGTGTTTAAAGCTGATGCAATCTGATCAAAGCTTGGCATTGTAGATGCAACAACAGATGTGCGCCTGATATACCAATGAATGAAGAACCTCTGAAGCAGTCCGCATATTGATTGATTTAGCTTCTGTGTGTCATCAGGGCTTTTGATCAGATTTTTTGATCAGGATTTTATCGGATTTTTGATCAGGTGTTCATGGCACACGGAATGTTTACCCTGTACATCTTCCGTGTTGGATTATACAAAATCCGAAGGCATGTTTTCGATTTCAAAAAAATGTGACACGTAACATGCAGTGGGCGATGTCTCAAAACCCAAAGAATCGAGATTATTTTTTAAAGATCAATTCACGTCTGTAACATCAATTATTGCGTTTTGAAATGGTAAGGATTGTTGTTTTCGAACAAGACGTTACTAGACACTTTTATTTGGTGGGGAATGAAAAACTGCAGACTGAGCACCGAGCCGTTGGATCGAATGATATAGAAGAGAGAAAATCGCAATAGGTTCTCAGTTTTATCGCGTAAGCAGCGGACGAAATGGGGTGAAATACTCGTTATGTACAGTTAGCGAAGGGTGAGATGAGATCCGGAAGTGGGCAAGGGCGTCTTCTCTTTAGACACGATGAATGCAGTCTCTGGTCTCTCCGGAGAACTTGCCGGCCAGTTGGATCACTCCCGCATCATAGGTCTGCAATCGAGAAATAATGAATGAAACGATACGAAAATGCCATGGAAGATTGTGAAAGTACCTAGGCAGATGCAAATAGCAAGATCAACAAGGAAGTGAAGTCTGAAAAAGAAGATTTACCTGAGTCGCAGTTGATCCCTTAGTGATGTACTTCTTTGGGATGTAGATGGTGATGCGACGCTGGCAGGGCTGCAAGGGTACCATTATTTCCCTATTCAGAAATGAAAAATACTGTAAAATCATGTCCATACAAACTTGCGAGTCATAATAGCAAGAAAATATGTGCAAAATAGATCTCTAATGGAAATCGACACGTACCGTGAAACCGTCGTCGCAGTCGTGATAGATGTTGATCTTGGGGTCGAGGCGGGTGACTTCGTTGTCAGTTCCGGCCAGCGAGAAGCTGCCATCCGAGCTGGACTCACCCGAGTCGAGAAGATCGTCGATCACTGAAGAAATAGGACAATGCAAAAAGTATTGAGAATCAAATTTGAAAGGGATCCGAGAAGAAAATGCTGGAAGGACACTCACACGAGTCCTCATCGTACATCTTGATTCTGACATTGCTGGCGGGCTGATCGTTGCACATCAACTTGCCCCGGACGGCGATCGATTGGGTGAAGCCGATGAGGCCGGCGGAGGCGCAAACGAGAAGGGAAGAGAAGGCGAGAAGTCGGAGCATCTTTAGGAGTAGAAAGAACTGAAAATGCAGAAAGATTAAAATGATAGGAAAGCGATATTCGGTGAGAAAGGAATGGCCCTAAGAGCTGTAAATGAAGATCTTACGAGCTAAATATGGATTATTAAATACGATAGTAAGAGAATGTTGAGGAGAGAATCGAAAGGAAGAGCTGAGGATGCTTGAGCAATCGACCCGGCGCTTATCTTATAGAACGCAAAGCGGAGAGTGTAGGGCGAACGGGGTTGACCGGCTAGCGGTCGCGCTTCTCCTTGATTAACACTGTCTCTCAACCGGTTACGCGCTAGGGAAAGCGAGCGGTTGAAGGAAGTGAGCGGAAGTGCCTAATATAGATGATGTGACTCATTGCAGTTGTTGTGATTGCTCATCGAAAATTGTCTGGGAAATGAAGAAAGTAGCGTGAAAGTAAAGGAAAATGGAGTGGCAAGTTGCGAAAACATCATCTCATTGACGATGTTTTGAGGTGAAGGGCAAGTTATCGATCATGGCCAGTTTCTGTTCATCAAGATCTTCCACTGACTGTTTCATATCTTCTACATGCGAATATAAAGAAGTGTTTATTCTGCAGTAATTGTACAAGATTGATAATAAGAGTTTGCAAATTTCTGGATTATCGATTCGTTCCTAGACGCGATGGAGGCAATCACGCGTTTCGCCGCTGAAGTGACCCGCCAACTGGATGACGCCCGCATCGTAGACCTGAAAAACGATACATCTAAATATAATTACGATACGAATATAATTTCTGATCGAGCAATTCATCATGATTCAGGCCACGTTTGAGTGACAAATACGTTCATCATTGCTTGCACTTCACACACGACTTCCGACGAAAAAATAGACTTTATGTAACCCAATAAATAAACGAATAGGATACCTTATTCGGAGTATCACCCTGCGTGACGTACTTGCTCGGGAGGTAGATGGAGATGCGTCGTTGACAGGGCTCCAATGCATTTATTCAATACTAATCATATACTAATCAATAATAATCAATTCACAATCATTCTTCCACGATAGTTTCGAAACTCACAGTGAACGCATCATCACAGTCATGGTAGATGTTCACTTTCGGGTCGATCGTCGTGAATTCCGATTCGGACCCGGACAGCGAGAATCTGCCGTCCGCGTCCGACTCGCCTTGGTCCATCAAGTCGTCGAGATCCGGACCTGAACACACAAGTTTTCCCACTTTTGCAGGAAAATTTTCTTACCATTTTTTAAGACTTTTGTTTTAGCAGATGGGCAAATGATGAATTTTTTTTTACATTTCGAGTGCATTTTTTTTGAAAGGACGTGATGAATCGTACCGGAGTCGTCATCGTAGAGCTTGACGGTGACATGGGCCGCCGGTTTGTCATGACACATGAGAATACCCCGGACGGCGGCCGATTGAGTGAATCCGAGAAGACCGGCCGACGCGGCGGCCATCAGTGCGGAGATCGTGATCAGAAAGCGCATCTGAATAATGAATTTCTAAGCTTCCTAGGCGTGATTCTAGGCGAATGAAGGCTCACCACAGGTAGAATAACGTACGTAAGTGAATCAATAGCAATTAAAAATCGATGAGTAACCATCGAAAACACGAGTGAAAGTGGCGAAAGAGTGAACGTGATAAGGAAAGTGAAACTCTCTCGCTGAATGAGAAAAGTTACTCTGCCATTCCGATTCGATTAGTATTTTGAAGGGCTTTCGGTTTCAGCCCAATCATAATCCGTATGAACTTCTGGGAAATTAGTAACACTCCAGTGATTCAAACTTGTATTGTGTTGTTTTTCTGTGTCTCATTCAATGCATTTTATTCTCCAACATCCTGATCATGTACGAGATTACACGTTCCCAAGCTATGATAGCTGGCAAGATGGTCATTCTGATCCCCGGAGAGTTTCTCAAAGTAATGGGGTGATAGGGAAAGGAAACTGTCTGCGATCGATGTGCGATCATTCTACGAACTTTCGAGTGAGAGAAATTGGAACAGTGAACGCCCATTTCTCCTCTTTCTGTCAGTTCCAATCAAGTGATAAATTTTGCACCGATACGAGGAAGTTCTTTTCAATTATTATATTTTCACAATAACATCAACAAAACTGGTATAGTGATCATTCTCATTGTAGAAAAAGGTCGGTGACTCCAATTCAAATATATTGTGCTAACTTTTTCTGAGATCTCATGTTCTACTTGGAAAATACAAATCGCCATACAATTCCAAGTGTCTCTGGAGTGACGGCAAGATCGGATTGATACATTCTCGATTCTAAAAAAATTTCCATGATAATCTTCATAGCTGTGGTAACGGATTGTGCACAGTCACAAGAAAATGTGTATTGTCCATAAACTTCGTAGCTGCGATTCCCACTTGCGCAAATAGCGATCAGCGAAAGATACTGAATCGAGAGCAAGGGGCTATCGCGTTCACTCGCTTTGCTCCCTTTTCGATTCATTGAGAGTGGCTAAATGATAATACACCCAACACTTAGTGTTCGGTTCCACGCATAGGTAAAAGTGAGAAATAGTGCACCAATCCGTCGACGAAATGGAAAGCTTTTATCTTAAATGAAGATAAGATATACATTAAATTTAATCAAGGGAAGAACTTGTCTGAAATGCGTTCAGGAATCACCGTCTTGCATTTGACCGTCTCCAGCGGCATGTCCTCACTAAAATGTACTCATTATTAGGTGGGGGAATGTACAATGGAAAAGCTGAAGTGTGCGGAGATCACTGTTTCTTGATACTGGTACCTACTTCAGTTCCTGAAAGTAGATGTACACGGAGATGTACGTGACGAGCGCCCAGATATTGTACGCCAACACGAGCAGTGTGATGACCAACGCAACGGCACTGTACAGCTTCGTCACTGCAAAATATTTTCGAAAATCGCTCCCCAATTCCGAAAAGTGCCCTCACGTTTCTCAATTTCCTTGTTTTGTTCCGCCTCTTTCAGCTGCCTGGTCTCCTCAGCCTCACGGGAGTCCTCATTTACTAAAAAAATCAGTACTAAGGAGCTAAAAACGAAATTTTTACCGTGTTCCGATCCCACATGCACATTAGTCACCAGTTTTCTGGAAAAAAATCACATTTTTGATGAGAAATGATTGAATTTCTTGCCTCACGGAAGTCTGCAGCTTGGAGTGACTGTTGAACTGACCGTACAGCATCATGCACGTGAAGATCACGAGAACGACGACGACGAGGATCTGTGAAGTGGTCTGCGTTTCTCAATTTCACATGCTCTCTCGCTTATCTGCCCGACGAGAGAGCGCTGTGGAATGAGAGGGGCACGCCCCGATCGGGCTATCGTATTGTGAAAATTTTACTTACATTGCCCTCTCAACGATTACAATTACGCCGAGAGTGCTCGAGGAAAAGTACCGATTTGCTATCTGTATGCTAGTACCTGGATGATCAGTTGGAGCACCATCAGGTCGTCCCGCTTCTTTGTGCAGGCAACCAGCACGAGAATCGCAGCGACCAATTGGAAGATGCCCGATGCGCCCTGACCGTATCTTTGTTCTAGAACTTCTTCCGAAAGCCGAAAGCGTTCCGGGAGAATGAGGGTTTTTGATTGAAAAGAAGAAAAAAACTGCAAATAGCGCACAAAGAAGTAGGGTTCCCATCGGTAGAGGTGCTTGTGGAAGAAGGCGAGTCCGATGAAGAGAACTGCCCAGATGATAGCGAGCACGGCGAAGATTCGGGCGGCAGTCTGAATAAGTATTGTGAACACTTAGAACCGATTTTAGTGAATACTCTAGTCACTCCCGAGTGTTCTCACGGTGCAAAGCCTTTTCTATCTCGAATAATAGGTGGTATCTTAGCTCCGAATTAGTTCGGAAGAAAGCAATTACGCACTACGTTCTCTGACATAACGAAGTAAGTGCTGGCCAAGTACTGGTAAATAACAAGTCCTTGATCTTGTTAACAGATCTTTCTCACTTTCGATTGACATCATAAATACAAATATCACCTCAATCTTGACCAGTCCGCAGCAGCACTTGTCGAGGCGAACTCGGCCCATTTTCAGCCAGCGATGCGAGTAGATAGACTTGTTAGAAAAGAAGAAAAGGATGAAGAGTAGTCGAGATGAGAAATCTCCTCTCTAATTGAGATCGTCAACCGGCTCAGCAATGGGCAGTACGCATTTTTTGCGCACTATCATGTGCAGAAATAGAGAGAGAGCAACGAGGAACCACACAAGCAATAGAGAGAGAGAGAGCTGCGTTCCATTTCATCATCATCGCTTGATACCAGCAAATTGAACGATTCGTCGATAAAACTCTTGAAACAAAAGGCACAATTTTCGGATAAAGTATATGGAACGATTTTCCAATAGGGAAAGTGGTCCTAGAATTGTTTTGGACAATACTTGATACTCCTGTAATATCTCGGAAACGATGCGAACCAGAATTGAACTGATAAAGGTGCCCTTCTATGAGGTACATTATTGGAGATATTGTTCGGAACAAGTTCATCCCATCGAAATGTGTGCCTGTTTTTGAGCATTCATTAGTTTATAGTGGAGAACGTTCAAGATACATTCCTACTTATTTCTTCGTACGCATGCCAAACAAATATTTCAAAAACAAAGCGATATTGTTCTTACTGTGTGCGCTGTTCCAGCGAACATAGCTCGCAATTCATAGAACGTGCCCAGCTATAAAGATTGGCTGTTTTGCTCAATGGAAGTAATTGCGTTCCTTCCTTCCACTTTTTTTCTTGACTGATTTCGTTGCTGGAAATTTGGAATGCATGAGCAGCTCGTGTTCGGTCTCGACTGGGACCGCGATTATTTGGTCGAAATCGCGAAAAGGTAGGGTCAACACGTGTTTCGTAATGATGCCGACTTTGGCACTGTTCCGAGTGCTGCAAACCTAAAAATGAGCATGAAACTTCCTTCTAGATTTCGCTTGATCTACTTGCCGATTGTCCTTGCCACTCATTCTTTTGTTATCTTTGTCGTTCTGCAGAAGGATTTCATGCGTGCTGATTACAAGATCGGATACGTGTGTCATACGGTGGAATTTTCGATATTTTCAAATTAGCTACTTTTACAATGAGGCAGATTCTCATGATCTGCTTCGACGTCTACAGTAGCCTGCTGTACCAGCTCTACCCGCTCACGCCGCTTCCCGTGTTCATTTGCACGGGTTTACTGTGCAACGAAAAAGCTGTCGATCCCGCAACGCTTCTGGTCAGCAAAAAACTTTCTTACTAAACGTGACTTCTTTCACAAATGAATCGTAATCGTTCAAGAGATAATTCTTTCATAGGCAATTCTCTCTTTCTGGACCGTCGCCGTATGTGTGCCTTTCCACTTTCTCATGATGCGCATGCACCAGAGAATGTTGCCCTCCGGTAGTCTATTGAGAGTATCCGCCAGGTGGGACCACTGTGAATCTTCGTGCATTTGAATGGAGCGCAAAAGTGTTTTCGAACCACAAATCTGAAATAACACAGCAGGCTCCGCACAAAACTGCACCACTTATTGTTTTCGATCTTTCAGCACGCAAGCAATTGCGCTGTCTTTTCTGACAGCGACACTTTTGGCCAATGCCGCAGGTTTCCGCCTGTGGACGGTCGACATACAAGAGAAAGATGTCCTAATAAATGTGCGTCGTTGATCAATGAACACGGAGATTCCAAACATTACAGAATGATGCGGTAAAATGGGCCCGCAACTATACTTCCAGTTTTCTAGTGCTGGGAAAGTGGGTCGGTGACGTTGGCTCCTTCAGTTACGGTAAGGAATTACGTGAATTTTTAGACTATAGAGAACTAACTGTTGTCTGCTGCCCCAAGTTCTCATCCGACGCATCATCAAGATTTGAAATTGAATATTACAGAGCTAATCCTTCTACTGATCACTATTTTCATCAACTTCACCTTCTATATTTTTCTGAACAACCATGCAATCTGCAAAATCGATAAAGAAAAGGCGGTTCGTACTGGCCATAATTTGAAAAACGGAAATTCTACATTTTCAGAGTTTTTACAGCATCAGAACTCAATTTGCGCAGTTGCAGCTCGTCAGCTCACTGAATCGACAGGTGCGCTTGTGCTCCAGATTATAGTCAATTAAAATCGTGAAATGAAGCATACTGTAGTCTACAGATCGTACAAACGATAGTTTCTCTTGAATTTCAGGCAATTTCCGCATTAACATTCTTCGTTTCACCCCTGCTCGTGCTATTCTTTGGTCTGTATGCGTATCGCGAGAGTTGGAATTGTCCTCCAGCACTGGCGGCTGCTTTGAGATTCACATTTATGGCAAGCTGTTACGTTTTTAAGTGGATATTTAATTACGATTACAGATGCTATTCTCCTTGTCTCCACTCTCCAACTCGCTCATTTACCTGCTGCGAGATCCCTGGTGCAGACAGGTTTGCATATTCATTTTGCTATCGATCGAAAAACGGCAATGCGCCTACAGATTAAGCGAATGAAAGGAGAAAAGCGGTGCTCAATCTTTGTTGATTTCCGCTCTACAGATGCTGCGAGGTCGATTCAAGCGCCCGTCCGTCTCGACCTTCTCAGTGCGAAGAACACGAAACAATTTGTATTCAATAACGATCGCTCGAGTTATTGCACGACGACGAACTTACACGTGATAGAATATCGTGTGCGACACCTTCTTCTCAATAAAACATGTAAGAAATGCTTTATTGTCAATCCTAGCTGAATCGCACAACCCGTAGCGATGAAGTTATCATCTAACTGTGCAAAATGCATTCATTTTTGCAACCCATTAGGGCATAAAGTTTGAAAAGGGAAGGAAAAGGAGAACAACAGAATTATATCATCGATTAGTTCCAGTGCTGACTGCAATGATAGAGCATGCTACTATCGCAGAAAAGAAGAAAATGTAGCACAATACTTTGCATGAGTTCTTCCAATCGTCTTCTTTCACTCTGTATTCATAGCTGAAACTGAACATGAGATGATAAAAAGATATGTTATTCTCACCAAGCAACTGGATGAATGTTCACGCTAATATGAGGCGACGGTTGATATGCGGGACAAGGGGTAATCTGAAGAGGAACAACTGAGCTGTAACGTGGGCAAAAAGTGCTTACAGGCGCGCATTGAGTGTACGCTGGCGGAATATCGGTGGAGGAAGAGGGGCCTGGATGGGCGATTACAATTGCCTGTACAAGTGCTATTAACTTTCGTCAGCCTGTTCTCAGAATGGAGTATCTATTCTGCCCGTCTTCTAATTGATTGAAAATACAAAAGCAGCTTACTTGAAAAGCAACTGCTTCTGCGTAGGACGGCGGACAGCTCATGGAGTGCATGGAGCGAATGGAGAGGGTGGGGGGTGAACCCTCACATCTTATTGATGTTGTCTTTGGTTAGGTGATGCGTATGCGCTATGATCTAATCTCCTGTCACTCTTTGCATCACGTCACTTTCGTGTTCTTTTCTACGCGCGTGGAAATATAATAGAGAAGCGAGAGAGATGAGTTAGAGAAGTGGTGATCAAAGGGCTATGTTGTGGGGTGGTACACTCTCGCGGGTTCAATGTGACACCTAATGGGATCGCTTTTCTGACCAAACAATCACAGTTGTTGTTCACATGCCGGATCGAGGGTGAACTGAAAAGGTCAAAAAAGGTCAAATTATTTATTTTTCTCAAAATCTATGTCGATTCTGACTATTTCAAGTGAATATTGCATCACTGCAATTTCAGAACATGTGAAAATGGGAAAAATAAGATGATAATTATCACCTATTTGAATTTTAAAAGCAAACATATTTTCATGTATTCACAAGAACGAAAAGGTCAGAGATAGAAAATAACGCAAATCCAATTAGAGGCCTTATTTTTGTTATCTCGATATCTCGTCGGTCGTGTGCGTATTAGCTCTGAACCTCCCATTATTCGAATAACACCTCCTTATCTTTGCGGACAATTCATTCATTTAAATAATGTTAACAGCAGCAGGGCTATTTGAAGATGTGCACATTGGTAAGTTTGTGTCTGTTACAGACTTATCTTAATATTTGGTAGGCGCTGGCTTTCTCCTCAACTGTCTTCTTCTCTATGCAATTCGTCGATTCACAAGGAAATCATTCGGCGCCTACAAGCAATTGCTAACCATTTTCGCCATCGTTGACATCTTTCTTATCATACTACACGCTTTGGTGAAACAAGTAATGCATACATCAACCCAAATGGGGGTTTTTGTCTGAAAAATAATGATAACCCTTTCAGAAAGTGGTAATCGTCGGCACGACATTCGGTGTTGTGAACGAATTCCAGAACAGGGTTAGCCAATCATATAAAATATTTTCTTGTTTTTCGTCGTCTAAAATACTTTCTTATATTTTTCTACGGCTTTCTTGACATATCTTCTACTAATGACAACATCTAATGATATTCGAACATAGAACATGACTGGTCTCTACTGTTCGAGCTTCACTGTACCATTCGCTTTGATGAACATTCATTTTCTCTATCGTTACTGGTCCGTGAAACGACCTCATCTAATACTGCTGTTTTCGACTAAGAAGTTCATCGCACTTGTCTCGGCCTTTCCAGTTGCGATTTTCATAATCTGGTATGGTTCTGAAATTATCTTGAATTTTTAAAAATATTTATATGTTCAGGTACGTATTGTGTATTGAGGGTACGACCGGAGAAGGTATGGATGTTGGCAAGGCTCAATTAGCCTCCGAAACAGCCAAACGTTACGGGAAAGCGTTGAGCGAAGGGTGGTTGGTGATGAGTTTCTGGGTTTGAATAGGTGAAGAAAATATATAATGAAATTAATTTGAGGACGACGAGTCACATCACTTTCGAGTTCTGCTAACTTTGTTTGGCTTTAACGCAGTCATAATTGTTTCGTTCACGATTGCGGCAACATTAGGCGGGCTTACTTTGTATCACATCCACTCGATAAGTGCAAACCTACAATCGTTACAATCACATAATCTTCAAATGAAATTGTTCATTGCAATGTGTGCGCAGGTTAGTTGCCCATCTTTTTTTTTACAATTCTTAATATCTTCAACTTTGAAAGACGCTCGTCCCAACCGTGTTCGTGTACATACCCTACACTTGCGTACTGAACCTGCCCTTTTTTCGCCTTCCAACATTCTTCATGGATGACGCGTGCACTCTGCTCATTTCGTGTTATCCCGCATGGGACGCAGTCATCATGATTGCATTGATCAAGGACTATCGGTACGTGACATAGGTTGGATTATACGGAATAATTTCTTCAGGAAAGGAGTCGTGGAAATGATTTGGAAGACGAAAGACAATGGGATCAAGTCAGTGTGGAATACGGCAATGGCTTCCTCTACTATTACGAGAATCAACTGAACAATCATTCATTGTTCGCAGTAAAAACAAATTCTTCATTTTTTTACAACTGAAATTGGTTTCGCATAATCTTCGCTCCCAACATTTACCTCTTCATTAGATCTCTCGTGTTCTTTCTCAGTTCATTGCGAGCACGTGAAGTAGAGAAAACAAAAAAAGGTGAAAGTCATGGGAGTATAAGGCTAGGTGAGACGTAGGAGGGAGATTTCGTTTGGGTGCAATGCGACACCTAACAGGAAGTTCGCGCAGACCAAACAATCAGTGATGTTGTTCACATGTGCTAGAACTGATCACGTCATGGTAGACGATCGCGTGGGTCAAATATTGAACCTGAAAGTCCCCCGTGCTCATTTATTTCCCGAACAAGTGACTTCCGATAAAGCATAATACAAGTGTATAATACAAGTGGAATTGAACATGAGTCGATTAGAGTTGAATGAAGAAAGCTTTCAGTACATGAGTAGAGTCGCAGCCATCAGAATCATTGCGAGGGACAGAACGGAGGCTGAGTGACCGCCATTGCAGAGGTCCTTGTCGTTGCACGCGCAGATGCGGCGTCTCTGAATTGATCGCAATATTTCTAGTGTCCTGCCCCTCTCCGCTTTAAAATTCGTGATTATTCACGCTTCGAGAATTGTTGAAAGGCAAAAAAACTAAGACAGTTAAAACTGACCACAATGTATCCACTGGCCGTCTTCTCATCGTACTGCTTGCACTTGTTCACCTCGTACGCCACAGTGGAACCAGCCACCGCGTTGATGTCGCATCTGCAATATCGAAGCTACGAATTATTTCAAGCACGCCTTTTTCGCCCCCGCTTAATCATCTGACCGAGAAGAGTTCATTTTGCGCAGCAAGGAACAACAGGTTGATCCACGTAAAATTTCCCTTACCCCTTGGAGTAGTAGTGAGCCGTACCGGCGACGCTGCCGTCCAGGAACACGTAGTAGTCTGAAATGAAGAGACGTTATCTGTGTTTGGTGAAGACATAGATAGAATCAACTTGTTCAACCAGATTTGAATCACGTACCTTCTCGCTTGAAGCAGTAGCTGGTGGTCGGGCATATCTGCGCGTTGTCAGAGCAATTTCCCGCTGGCGGAATGAGCATGCTCGCACCGAGCGATTGAAGCACCGGGAAGATCTGAGAAAAGGGGATGATTTGGATTCAGAATAGGATCAATATTACTGTAGCTCCCAGGAAATCGCGGCTGGCGCAGACGTGACAGTTGAGCGCGACGGCTGCAATTTTTATTGTTGTACTTCTTACGAGGTGACTAATAGACCGATTTAACAGCGATACGCTTACTTGATCGTGCGAACAGCACGAGGAGCCCGAGGAAGCGAAGAAGCATTGCGATAGCTCAGAAGGATAGTGAAGGTTTCAAGAATGAGAAGGGAAAAGTGGAGGAGTGGAATGCACCGAGTTGGTGTCCTAGAGACCGATGATTCATCTTGGCAGAAGAGGGGCAGAGGAAGACAAAAGACATCTGAGTCTTCGGTAGTCAAGGACGACAGTGAAACAGAGCACCCAAAAAGCCACTCATCATTTTGGCCAGGATCATTACGATGACTAATGGGACAATTTTACAGATTATCGGAACAGTAATCCGTGATGAACACAAATTGTTCAGCGATATTCAAACAATTCAAGGTCTTTTCATTGCTGAAGCTCTGGATATCTTCAATCGCATACATAGAGCTTGTAGCTTTTCCCGCTTCTCTTATCCAATTATGATGTGGGCAAGCTTGCAGGTGGTTTCTGACATTTCTTTTGGTGTTGCTTTCTGCTTCTTGATACCACTGAGTTTCTTCATTTTTCAAAAGTAACGCAATGTCTCTCAAAGACTCGAGTTTGTTCATTTCCGAAGATGTAGAGGGCGCACTGGTTCTCACTGAACGCGTGCTATTCGGCATCTCTTGTTGTCTACACGTCCCCGCCCTCTTCTGCCTCCTTCGCGCCACGCCACCTCATCAAGCACAGATCAAGCCCTTCCTCATTGCGTGTCAAGCATGTTTCTATTCAAAAGAAAGCAATGCTTTCCTCATTGTGCGCGCAATCTAATTTTAATTTTTTTTAAAATCTAATTAATCTAATTCTAATTTTGCTAATTCTAATTCGCAATCTAATTTTTTTTAAAGATGATCAATGAGAGTCAAAAGCCAAATGCGATGTCTGGATTGTCTCATATCGCCTTCCTCTACTACTAGTCGATCGCAGGTGGCAGTGCTAATCTCTGACGTCTACTACTCGGTGTTTTTCGAGCCGACATTTATTGCGGAAGTTGACCTCATCTATTGCAAGGGAGTGATGAGCTTAGTTTCGACTACTTCTTCTGCCATGGTAGGCCAAATATTTGACTTGCTGTAAAGATAAATTCAGGGGGTATACATTTACACAATCGGTGCATTAGCTCTATCCACGCTAGCCTGCATTATAGCCAGACATCAGGGAATGATGCCTATCACGAGTGCGTGGAAATTGAGCAAAGTTAGTGCCGAAAATTAAGCAGCTGAATATCGCAAATACGATTTTGTTACAGAACAGTCGACGAGCCTCAATAATCGGCGTTTTGCTGGCCTTCACTATTCCAACAACAACCTTCACCGTGTTTCCCTTCAGTGCGGAGGAATCAGACCGACTTATCAATGAGGTCAGAAACAATTTAATCAACTGTAGGTTTAGGTGAAGTAATCCCGTTTGTGGCTGCTATTCTCTTTTAATAATAGCTTGCACAGAGTCGATACGAGCTCTCTTGGGTGCGTGATCGAGGTCGGTACGTCAAATTCCCGAATACCATCTTCATGCATGCTATTTCGTGGTCCGCCATTGCGGTAATTCATGAGAAAAACACGAAAAAGCTGTCCTTTTCAGTGCTTTATTGGGACTCTCATAATCGCAATTTCACTCTTCACTCATATGTTTTACGTTCTAAACAATGAGGTACAGTTCATTACACAGCAGTTGTGTTGACGAAAACAAAAATTATAGACAGCCACAAGCACGCTTACAAAGGCGCTCATCCGACAGTCGTTGCAACGGCTTTTTCTGCAGGTTTTAATCCGTGATTTATATTTTTGGGTGTCTAATATTGTCCTTTAGTTAAATGTGCCGATTCTTCTTATCGCCGTTCCGCTTATCATATTATTTTTGCAAATCGAAACCCGTTGCTTCCCCATTAGTGAGTTAGCAATCATTTCAATCTAAGATAGGCGGCATTAGGGTTGCACGTTTGGTATCGGTATTACCGAAATCCCTCGCGCCAGACGGTTAGACACAAGAAATAGCGCGCGCGAATGAGAGAGTCTAGAGAAAACAAGATACGGTAGTACCGCATTTGTCGGGAATGCGGGATTACCTATACCGATCGTGCAACCCTAGGCAGCATGCACTGTTTCGAGTAATTTGCATATATCTTTCAGAGACCGCCACAGTTGCCATGTCCTTGACGCCATTCCATCCCATTGTGCACAATTTCGTCTTACTTTTCGTTGTTCCTACGTATCGGAAAGTGATCACTGGTGCAATCCGAAAATATCGACATCCGTCTATTGCAAGTGGCCCAATGACAGTGCGAATATCGACAACCGTATGGATCCGCCGTGTTATCAAAGATTCTTTTTTCTTTTTTTCCAGAACAATATGCTTCAGAGCAGCTCCGGCCATTAGGAAACGACGGCGTATTGGAATAAATACTGTCGATGCTTGTGAGATAAATACAGCCTAGTGTAACAGAATACAGCAGAAAACGTAAATAGAAACAGAAAGAAAGCAAGCCAAAGAGACTCGCAATAGTTTCTGGGAGCGGATATCCGCAACCTTTGCGATAAAGACGTCTCACACCTACTATCTGACTATAATCGAACAAATGGACATTATTTTATTGTTACAATATTTTTCTCGATAATTTTGATGAGTTGTACTATATTTTTATCATGATATGTATGCCCATTCCCGCTTTTCGCCTTCAATGCGGAGACACAAACTCGCAGGTGATATTGACATGCTTTTCTCACTTATTCTTTATGTCTTGATGTTGATGTTTTACTCTTGATGTCAGTTCATACGAGTTTTGGTCTACTCATTTTCAGAGGCATATGTCAATGGATTCGTTGAAAGATTCGAGCCTCTTTTTTTCCATTAGAGGTGGAAGAAGGACGTCACTGAACACGTGCTTTTCGGCATTCATTGTTTCCTCCATTCTCCCTCCCTCTTCTGTCTTATCAAAGCAACTCCACCTCATCAAGCTCAGATCAACCCCTTTCTCGTTGCATGACAGGTTAGCTACTGTGATTGAAAGAGAACTAGCCAGCTACGCTCGCTGCGCTCGCTCGCTGGCTAGGTGTCTCCGGGTTATCCCAGTCATCTGCAAACGCTTCGCAAGCTCTTACCCAGTCATTTGCAAACGCACTTCGTGGCTCCATCCCTACTTTTTTTCGGATCTTTTCCGCTTCGGTCTCACGAGCCTTCCGCAAGAGCATCGTAGGTTAGGCTTTCAAACGCCGGGTAATGCGCTCTATGGTTACTGTATATGTGGGGTTTGGTTTAATAAAAGTAATAAACTAAAGAAACAGTTGAGATACATCCACAGTCGCGGACCGAGTTGGCATCCTCTCTTGCGAAAGGCTCGTGAGGCCTCGAGCGATCCGAAAAAAGTTACGAAGTGGCTCCATCGCAACTTTTTGTCAGATCGCTCTCGTCCTCACGAGCCTTCCGCAAGAGCATCGCAGGTTAGGCTTTCAAACGCCGGGTGCTATAGTGATGGTTAAGTATCACACCATGTTGCGAAATGATGACGAAATTCATTTAAATTTTCATTGCGCAACACTTGCCGGTTTGTTTGAGCCTAAGTACACCTCGATTGGTCGAGTTTGCGATGAGTTACGAGCAAAAAACGAGCTATTGCCTAAGGATTAAGTCATATTACGTAAGGATGATGAAATTCATTTAAAATTTAATGGCGCTACGCTTGCCGATTCGTTTTGAGCATAAGTACGTCTCGATTGGTCGAGTTTGCGATGAGTTACGCGCGAAAATGAGGGTTATTGCGTAAGGATGACGTCATATTACGTAAGGATGATGAAATTCTTGTTAAAAGTGACAGCGCACTTCATGACGAGTCGTTTGGTGTATTATTGCACGCCCGCATTGATTGAGTTCTCGGCGAAAAAGGCGCGAAAAACGGTGCAGCTGTAAATTTCGTCGTATTACGTAATGATGATGAAATTTTTTTTTTAAATGTTTGCCTTTTCATGAGAAGTCCAATGGTATCGGAGATGGACCTGTACGATGAGTTTGAGCCGAGTTATGACGATTTTTTCAAAGCGTGACAGACGTTACAGACAGACAGACAGACAGACAGACAGACAGACAGACAGACAGACAGACAGACAGACAGACAGACAGACAGACAGACAGACAGACAGACAGACAGACAGACAGACAGACAGACAGACAGACAGACAGACAGACAGACAGACAGACAGACAGACAGACAGACAGACAGACAGACAGACAGACAGACAGACAGACAGACAGACAGACAGACAGACAGACAGACAGACAGACAGACAGACACACACACACACACACACACACACACACACACACACACACACACACACACACACACACACACACACACACAAGTAATCGTTTCGAAAGATGAATATTTGCCGATTACACAATTACAAATTGTCCAGCTCATTGTTCTTCCCACATATCGGAAAGTGGTCTTCTCTGATCTTCTATCACCCCTACGCATTGTTTAACACAAACTATGGGTATTCATAAAGTACTACAAAATTGTGCACCAGTAATGACAATTTGGGTGTAGGCGTTTCACGATGAGTTGGTATTTCTGACATTTCTTTCAATGCTGAGACACAAACCAGCAGGTGCTATACTCATGCTTTTCGTTACTCTTGATGTCAGGGCGCACGAGTTTTTATCAATATCAATATATTTGCAGAGGCATAGTCGCATGACTGTTGATTCGTTGAAGGATTCCAGTCTGTTTGTTCCATTAGAAGTAGAGGAAGCGATGGATATCACTGAGCATGTGCTATTCGGGATTTCTTGTTTCCTCCATATTCCCTCCCTTTTCTGTCTCATCAAAGCAACTCCACCTCACCAAGCTCAGATTAAACCCTTTCTAATTGCGGTTCAGGCAAGTTATTATGATTGTAAGAACAGGCAAGTTTGTAAGAAAAACATCTTTCGAATTTTAATGACACACTAGTTTACATTGATTATTTGCCGATCATAGGTTACTACCATAATTACTGACGTGTACTACTCCGTTTGTTTCGTGCCCAGGTTTGTCGCTGAAGTATACTTGATTTACTGCAAAGGATTTTTCTGCCGGATTGTGACTACGTCGAATGCGATGGTTTGTTAAATTGAACTTTACCGCCAAATCAGATAAATTGAGGGGTTATACATTTACGTAATCGCTGCACTTACCTTGTCCATATTTTCTTGTACAGTTGCAAGGCATCAAGGAATGATGCCCATCACTAGTAAATGGAAAGTTAGCAAGGTCACGTACAAAAAAGAAAACTGCTTAATTTTCAAATTTCTTTCAGAACATACGTAGAGCAATGATTATTTGCGTTTTGATTGCGTTTATAACTCCTACAACGACATTCACAGTGTATCCTTTCGACATGATGGAATCTGAACGACTCATGAATGAGGCATGACATTACCTTCCCACATTTCAAATGGAAATGTACACGTAATCGAACACATATCTAGCTGATATTTTTCCACCCCTCACTATTGAAGAGCCCTTCCCTTCACAGAGCACGTACGATCTCGCCTGGGTACGCGATCGAGGACGCTATTACAAATACAATGGTAGTCTCATCTTCATACGCGTAATTTCATGGGCCGCAATTACGGTAATCACTGAAGAAAAAAAATCAAAATTAAATTAATTATTTTCGTGCATAACTTCGATGCTCGTAACCGCTGTTGCGCTCTTCACTCACATGTTCTATGTTCTCAATCGTGAGGTATATCGTACATTTGAAATAAACAGCAAGTTAGCGAGCTAAAGATTCCCCTAGAAAAAGGAAGAGGGCAGGAGGCAAGGTAGATCACTACTAGCCTCGTCCCGGCCACCTTCCTCCCACCGCATTGGCAAATGTTCGTCAAAAGTCAACTTCGTCTGGAATTTGAAAATATTTTCACGATACAGTCCTATATTTAGCAATATTTCATAAATTTAAAATTATTGAAACATATTATTTATAGACATCAACAAGCAAGCAAACCAAAGTGATAATCAGCCAGTCGCTGAGACGACTTTTCGTTCAGGTTTTTGTCAAAATTCGAGATTCTCTTATTGAAATATCCCTGTTTAGTTGAATGTGCCCATTCTTCTCATCGCAATTCCGCTCATCATGTATTTTCTTCAAACTGAGCTTCAGTGCTTTCCCATCAGTGAGTGTTTGCAATCGAGTAATAATTCTTATGTAACCAAAGTATTGAAAGTATTAAAATTCCTCATAAAAAATTCTATAAAAGGCTCTTGCTAGTTTTACCGGAAGAAGGGTTGAAAGTACTAAAATAAAGGAAGTTACGAAAAAGAATATTTAGGGTCTGCAACGGTGGCCATGCATCTAACGCCCTTTCATCCCATCGCTCACAATGTCGTTTTACTATTCGTCGTTCCAACATATCGGAAAGTGATCACATCAGCAATTCACCAATTTTGGCATTCGTCCATTGCAAGTGGCGCAACGACGGTGCGCGTTTCGACAACCGTATGATTCTTTCTTGAAAAATGATAGTGATGTCGATTCAGAACAATTTTCCACAGAACAGCTTCGGCCATTAGGAAACGACGGCGTATTGGGATAAATACTGTCGATGCTTGTGAGATGAATACTACCCAATGAAACAGAGCATATCGGGAAAAAAACAGAAACAGAAACAAAGCAAGCCAAATTGATACGCAATAGTTTAGTTTTTGAGAGCGGATATCCGCGATGCGAACTTTGCGAAAGACGTTTCGCACATACTAAAAAGGCAGCAACAATCTTCACAGTGTATCCTTTCGAAATGATGGAATCAGGACGACTTATGAATGAGGTATAGCAACATCATCCACATTTTAATTGAAATGTTTAGCCGAGCTCATTATTGCCTTCACTATTGAGGATCACTTTCTTAGAGTAAATACGAGCTCGGTTGGGTGCGAGGACGAGGTCGCTATTACAAATACTATAGTAATCTCATCTTCATGGTCTTAATCTTCAATTTCATGGTCCGCAATCGCGGTATTCCCTTGAAAGGTAATAATTCAGCAAAACCCTTTGCATTTTAGTGTCTTATCGGGATCCTCGTAATTGTTATTTCTCTGTTCACTCACATGTTCTACGTTCTCGATCGTGAGGTGCTGTTTAGCATGGCGCCGGTCAGGGAATGATGACATAAAGAGGAAATTCGGCATGTCGCACCCAGCGGAGATAAATTAGCTCTGTATTAATTGTTTTGAAGGAGAACAATAGATAAATGCTATACCTCCTATTCATAGCCCCGCCCACTTTGCTCTGACACGATTTCGTGAAAAAGTGCGAAAGAAAAACACAAAGCTCATTCTAAACCAAATCATTCACTCGAAGTTGCTCTGGATAGCTACTACCAATGCCTATCGATCTATCACTATCCGAAATTAGAATATCATCATTGAGTTTGTCAAAATTGATGAGAAAGGGAGGGAAGAGGCTGTTTTTGTAGGTTCCAGTGAACAAATTCTGTTCGGATAGTAATTTTCTGACTAAATGGAATATTTTAGGATTTTTAGAGAAAAAAATTAGAATTTTAGCTTTTTCCCCTGGCAGGCGAGCGAGAGGGCGGGAGGAGGGAGACAGACACACGCAAATTAGACTCCGCCCCCTTCCCTCTCGTCTCGCTTTTACCTCCTCTTCCCCAGTAGGGTTGGCTAAACGAGGTTTACGGGCTCGCTATAGGGAGAGGTCACGTAACGGGCTCGCTACGATTGAGAGAGCGTAGGGGGAGGATAACGAGCCCGCTACGCCTCGCTACGAGAAGGGAAGAGACCCTCTTCCTTTCACACACTCTCTCACCGTTCTCTGACCGCACCCTCTCGTAGCGAGGGGTAGCGAGGCGTAGCGGGCTCGCTACGCTCTCTCACTCATAGCGAGCCCGTAATCTCGCTATCGTTTAGCCAACCCTATTCCCCAGTAAGTTGCACACGTACTTCTCGGGCTCTAGCGCGCCTTAGAGGAAATATATCGGCAAACGGTAAAAAGCATGATGGTATTGGGACGACGAGGGATAGTTTGAACACACGTTTGGCCCCATTGCTTAAAATCGGCTATCTGCGTTGTGGACCCTAGCCTATTCACTGCAAAAGAGTTTATCCGAATTTATCGACCCCGGCGGAATAGAGGCTTGGTTGGCCTCGGAGGGGGATTGAACTTGGTACCTTCGAATGATCGGCGGCACCTTACCCCACTCGGCCATCCCGCCAACAATCTTGGGACCCCATATTGCCATGGGTCCCCTTTATCATATTCATATTCCTTATATTCATATCGCACTGTGTGTTTTCCAAACGCATTTTCTTGGCGATACCTTGAACGTGATACTTCAGCCCTTTCTCGCGATTCATTTTCAATGCGCACACTAGCAGGTGCTATTGACAAGACATGCCTTTCTTCATAATTGATGTCAACGCATTTTTGCTTTCATTAATATCTCCAGAGGCAAATCGATGCCTATTTACAAAGACTGTAGCCTCTTTCTCCCCGAGAGCGTGGAGTACGCGCTGGTTGTCTCTGAACGCGTGCTATTCGGCATTTCTTGCTTTCTCCATCTTCCTGCTCTCTTCTGTCTTCTCAAGGCAACTCCGCCACATCAAGCAATGATTAAGCCCTTTCTCATTGCATGCCAGGTTACCATGTTTGGACGTACTGGAAAATTAAATTTCGGATCTTACGTGAAAGTACAACATTAATTAGTCAAAGTCAGGTCTCCGTGGTTATCTCTGATGTGTATTATTCTGTGTTTTTCGCACCGACGTTTATCGCTGAAGTTGATCTCTTCTATAGCAAGGGACTGATGTGTTTGATTTCGTCTGCCTCATCCGCCATGGTGGGGCAAAATATGCTTTAATTTTGTCTCCAACGTAGATAAATTGAGGGGCTGTATATCTACGCTATCGGTGCGCTTGCGTTATCATCGCTAGCTTGTATTATCGCCAGACATCAAGGAATGATGCCCATCACAAGTAGGTGGAAAATGAGCGAGGTTAGTGATGTGCCGAAAAAAAAAAAAAAAAAAATTGCTTTAAATTCAGTTTCATCGACGAGCAATGATATTTGGTGCTTTGCTGGCTTTCCTCATTCCCACAACAGCCTTCACTGTGTATCCTTTTAGTTCGGAGGAGTCCGACAGGCTTATCGATGAGGTATTGTTCACTCATTAACAAGGACCATTTTGTTTGCAATGAAAGCAAGCATTATTGATGATCCTGTAAACGGCCAGCATATTTCTAATTTGGAAAATCTCATTCACAGAGTAGATACTATCTCGATTGGGTCCGCGATCGAGGATGTTATGTCAATTTTCCCGACAGTATTTTCATTTCCGTTATTGATTGGTCGGCAATTGCGGTGACCTCAGAGAAAATCAAAGAATAATGCGAGCATTTCAGTGCTTCATTGGGACCCTTGTAATCGGGATTTCGCTTTTCACTCACATGTTTTACGTTCTCAGTCATGAGGTATACAATCTAGTGCATTCACCAATTCATACAAGCAATCAATCATTTGTGGATTACAATTGAAATTATAGACAGCAACAAGTATGCATACAAAGGCGCTAATCCGGAAGTCGCTGAGACTACTTTTTGCTCAGGTTTTCGCTGAAAATCAGGGTTCACCGTTTTCCTTCTTCCTGTGCAGCTTATTATTCCCATTCTTCTCATCGCTCTTCCACTCATTGTATTATTTCTTCAAAAAAGGACTCGTTGCTTTCCCATCAGTGAGTGCGGACGGATAATACACTCGCTATCAATATGCTTCTCTAATTTTGTGCATTTTCTCAGAATAGGCAATTATTGAGGGACGGCCACAGCGGCCATGTACCTAACACCGTTTCATCCCATCGTCCACAATTTCGTTTTGCTATTCGTCGTTCCAACATATCGGAAAGTGATGATATCGGCAATTCATCAATTTAAGTCGTCTATTGGAAGTGGCAGAGCGACTGTGCGAGTGTCAACAATCGTATGACTCGGTCGTGTTCGCAATACCGATACGATTTTTTCCCAGAATAATCTGCATCAGAACAGCTCCGGTCATTAGGGATCGACGACTTTATACTTATGATTGAACTGCTATTCATGTTCTAACGCAGCCAGATGTTCATATTTCAGTTAAAACGAAAATTGAAAACATGTGAGTTTCGAAAGTGTTATCGGGTAGCCACGACCCACCATCTCACATCGAGAACTCAGTTAGTCAGATATTCGTGGGACACCTCATTTAAACTCTATAACTGGGTGAAATAACTAACTCAAGTAACGGGAATCAGATTCCGGCACACAAGATGTAGCAAGTTTCAGATTGATTCAAATGCTATATCATCGAGTATCCAAATACCGACGCTCCTCTCTACGGAGGACAAATGCACGAAAAAAAACAGTTTAACCATCTTGTAAGTAACTTTGAAGATCCTTCCCGTGTTGACTTCCGATCTTTCATCGATCGGAGTCTCCGCCCCGAGCGAGGCGAGAGAGTAGGGAAAAGGGAGAGGGAGCAGACACGCAGAGAGAGAAGGGAATAGGTCACGGAGAGACGACTCGAGTAGATCAAAGGAAGTTACTAGGCAAGGGAAAGACGCTCAAAGTTACTTACAAGATCGTTACACTATAAGTTGATTTTCTCGCAGTCCCTATGTGGTAGCTATACAAAAATTTGGATCTGGAGTCCTCTCGCTAAGCCGGTCCGATCTATGTAAATGGGACATCGCACAAATGATGCTGAAGAAAGTTTTAATTTACGCAATAATTAAAATAATTCATGATAAATGAATTACACAGGCGTGTCCAGTGTACAATTCTACCCCGGGAGCCAAACTCGCTTAATTTTAGCAATGCCGAGGACCTTAAAAATCAAGAAAAACTGATTTCAACGTGACGTCGTCTGGAGTCGTCTGGAGCCAGTGACCGTATCGATCGGAATGTTAATTTCCTCCTTCCATCAAATCGTCCACAATCTTGTCATGCTGATCGTTGTTCCCACTTATCGAAAGCCAATTGTCAATCTCGTAAGCAAGTGCAAATGCCGCTAACCAATGAGTAGCGCTGAACCCTAGTTGAAAGTTGCAGCCGTTTATTATATGATGGAGTACAGTAACATCCATCTTTCCAATCGACGTAGAATCGTCTTCAATCACACACCTCAACATGATGTGATGAAGTAAAGAATGAAGGGCTTCTAAAATCTACTAGAGAATTAGAATTGAGCAAAAAATAGCAACAAAACGCTCACATTTTCATTCTTCCAATCTCTCCGCTCCTCATTTTTATGTTATTTGATTTTTTGGTGCACTTAATTTTCAATTAACCCAAGAGGCTTTGGTGTCTCCCCTCATTAAGTATACTGGAGCTGTTTCAGTATCGACCCAGCCGTGTGTCTCTGCATCTCTTCTAGATAGACTGACAGAGACAGAGAGATAGAGGCGTCCCGTCGGAGAGTATTGCCTTCTTCTCATTGCCTCTTGTTCTAGCGCTCGACTTTCATGAATGTTCGAGATCGGAAGAAAGTTTCCCGTCTCTTCATTTCACTCGTTTTTTTTTCATCTGTCCTTGTTGTAAAAGAGTTGCAGAATCAAGAAATAGCCCGTCGTCTATAGCCCGTCGCGCTCTCGCGCTTTTTCCGATGACTCATCGGGCATTAGGGATGTCAGCGTCTCTCCATTTCGCGCGCTCTCGTCGGTCATGATGTCAGTAGGCGTGAGAAATCAGGAGAAGAGCTCTTCACTCTGACTGTCCCTATCAGCATCCGTCTCGCTCCTTCCACTTCCCTCCCATATTCTGTGTTCGAGAAGCATTCCATCTGTAAGGAACACGGCCTTCGCAATCTCTCGCTTCCGTTTCCTTGCGCTCGTCGAATTTGTAGTCGTCGAAGAGTATGCGGATTCGACGACTACAAATGAAGATTATTGATTCCCTTTTCTTTTTCTTTTTTTTTCTTTTTTTTCTATGACTCCTAGTTGTATGCTACTTCGACCTGGATACAAATGATGATGATGATGCGCGCTCAAAATTGCTTTCCATTGTATTAGGTTAATGCATAAGTTTCTTCACAACGTATTTTCGAATTTATTGCTCTTGTACTGAATCACACCCAAATTTCCTTGAAATGGGAACTAGGTATGGGTACCAGGACTATACCCATACAATTGAATTATGTCATATTTGCTTAGTATTTTAGGAAAAAAATCGGAAACAAATATCATAGAAAACATGACATTTTGGGTACGTTCATTCAAATCGCATTATTTTCAAGACAAGTGATCCCTGACTTCTAATCGATTTTTGAGGGATTGGGGAAGGGTTACTGGTTGACATGGCAGTAAAATATCAGGCATATGCAAATCATTCTACATGGTGGGCCGCCAAAAGTGGCTATTTCGATCGTCGATTTGCGGCATACAAGTTTCAAAAATAGTAACGTAAGAATAGGTTCGTCGATAATTTCCAAAACAAAACTGTGAAAATATCAGTGATAGAACTTTTATTTCCACCACACTTGTAAGCTTCAGGCCTATCAAGCACAATTTACTATGAGAATTCATTGAATCGCTGGTTTTTGTTCTGCCCTACCTGTTGAATATTTGTGTATTTTTAAGAGACGTTCCAGGAGAGAACGTAGCTTTTGGGAAGAGTCAATGTATGACATTTCCACAACCTATCCCAATATTCCGTGGGTGATGTCCCCATACCAAGGCCTGATAACTGGCCCAATATGAGCGCTTCTGGTGCACTCTCCGAAAAATGCCAGACCCGACCCAAAAAAAGTTGAATTTTTCAACACAATTTTCAATATGCTCAAAAAATCTTGTCTAACGTATTTTTGGACGTAGATTCCAAAAAAAATGGTTTGAAAACGATTGAACAACAATGAAAGGTCGAAATGATCGATTTTCATAATTATTTATTTTTCCTGAAAATGTTTTTCATCTGTGAACTTTTTTAACAT
>LS487873.1:816130-866656 GCA_900490705.1 Pristionchus arcanus
GGTCGGGTCTGGCATTTTTCGGAGAGTGCACCAGAAGCGCTCATATTGGGCCAGTTATCAGGCCTTGGTATGGGGACATAACCCACGGAATATTGGGATAGGTTGTGGAAATGTCATACATAGGGTAGGTACGTTCTCTCCTGGTAGGTCTCTTAAATGGCCAGTTGTGGTAGAGTTGCCGCTCCACATGAGTTGCGACATATTATTAATGCACTATGCGCCAATGGTTAAGATTTGAGGATATCTCCGTTCTACAGGGAACACTAGCACGATTAAGAGTGAGTAAAAATGCGCACTGCGTTGACTTTGGTTTGGTGCCGTATCGGCCTCAGTCATCATACAGGGATTCCATCATGCTAGGAATATAGAGTATGCAAGTAGCAATCGATCGTGAAAAACCAAGCCTTGAATGGTGCAAGAACAAGGAAGGGACAAACAAGAAACTATCGAGATGAATTTGTGAAGAAACTTTTGCATCAACCCGATATTTTATTTTATTGTATTTTATCAGTGATACAGGGAATGCCACCGGCGTCAACTTCTAACCAATTCGACCCAGACGATCCGGAGTATCACTACTGCGCCGTGCATGTTTCAGTGAGAAGCAAATTACAAAAAAACACTGCCAACTGTTTTCAGACCCTAGCCAAAGTCCTCGCTGCCATCTGCATTCTGGCTGATATTGTGTTCATCTACTCGACCGTCTCGTAAGTTCATTCAGGTCCAATTTATGACAAGTTCTCATCGATCCTTGTCACAGTTAAAACCACAGGCATGTTCCTCATTCACTAAAGACTACATTTACGGTTTTATCGATCACTAATACGTCGTACAGAAACGACACAGCCAGTCACGCCTACATTGCGGCAAACATCGTCAGCTGCTTTCTCATGTTCTTGGCAATATGCATGGTGGGTATTCTGAAAGAGCTCATCATTGGACTGAGGACACAACATGCAATCATTTTTGCAGGAATATCGGCCCATTCTCATGTTGCTGCTTGTACTGCAGGTAATAATTTTGTATTTTTAAAATTTTTATCAGCCTTTACAGCTCTTGTCCATCGGCATATTGGGAGTTGTGATCGTACTCATTCTCTTTTTACACTCATTCCCAAATGGCACTGATAAATGTGAGCAATCTTGAAAAGAGTTTAAGGAATGAAACAGGGACTTTAGATCATCAAATGTACTCGATCTCAATAGGAATCCTGGCGCTTCAACTTGTCTTCGTTGTCTGGAGTTTTGGGGTGAGGTCTTCGCATATTTTTCGCGTAATGACCAACAATCTTTGCAAATTACAGGTTTTCCGAAAGTTCTACGGGTTCTTGAGGGATAGGGCATCGGCCGAAGAAGAAGCTCTGAACTCCTATAGGGTGCGCAATCAACGCCAGCATTCGCAACCAAACACCGCAAGCGAATCAAGAGGCATTTATTCAGGTAGGAAGCTTCTTTCTCATGCACGTTATAAGAAATTCTAAAATATTTATTATTTGCGTAGGGCCTGGTCCATCTGCTTCTCTGCTTCCGCCGCAACCTCAAACCAACGTAGAGGAGGGCGTTGAGCGAGTAGGAAAATTGCGAAATGGCTCTCCGAGACGTGGATTCGCAAGTCACCCACCGCCTCCCTACGAGGCACTCGATGCAGAGACTGTCGACGAAATGGAAACACAACAGTGATCGTTAATGCTTGTACTAGAACTACGCTGGTCAATTCTCTGAGAATTCAAAAAGCCTTGTTTTTTTGCTTCGATAAAATTATGCTTTACATCGATATCAATATAACCGTACACCAACTGACAGCTCTCAATCCTCGAGAGATTGATGCGTTGCGAAACATCTGATTCTTTAGTGACGCAGATACTGAGCGTCACTCTCCCTTTTCTTTCCCTGTCTCTCTCACCCTCTCGCTCACACCAGCCTGCTTTCCTTTCTTTCTCTAATCTCTCGAGCGCACATTCTCTCTCTCCTCTCCTCCTTCTTTTCTCTTCTCACCGCTCTCGAAAAGATACTTCATTTCTTTGGCATGTGCGTTGTTTGCGTTTGGTTTTGTTTTTTTGGTTGGTTTGGTTTTTTTATAAATATTTTGGCTGATTATTGAGAGAAACGATTCAATGTAATGAATGATTCAAGTGTCGATTTATTCAGAATGGATTCGGCTAGAAATCGACCGTTTGATCCGGAGGATACGCGTTACTATTGGTGCAGTTGCTGCTGCTGCAGTATTCACGTTTCGGTTAGTGGATTAGCATTTTTAAGAATAATTCCAAGCAGAAACAGTTGTCAAAACAGTGGCGGAACAGTTTAGAATGTGCACACTTAAGACAAAAAATATATAATTTAGGCAATGGCCCATCTGATTGCTTTCATTTGGATACTGATTGATATTGGATGCCTCGGCTTTGCCATCTCGTGAGTCCCATTCTTTAACATACTTTGATAAAGAATTACTGGGACATTGTTCAAGGGCCGGCAAGGCGGAATTCCGAACCGTCGGCTTGTGCTTTGTCATCGTTATCCTGCTGTGGTGCGGCCCAATTCATGTAAGGAGCTGTTGTCCTTTGGACTTTAACCGGTTGAGCTGACCAATTCTGCAAACCATAAAATGCATCCATTTTCGAATTCTTCAGGGTCATCGCAGTGTAGTCGGAGGACTGCTCATCGTTCTGGTATGTTCTGGTTCTAAAAATAACATTTTATGAGGAGTATTAGAGAACCAGTTGTCTCCAAATATTAGAGATCCAGTTGTACAATTCGAGGTTCTGTGTGGCGTTTCGTGATGAAGTTCGCACGATGTAGACTAGAAACGCATTGTGTTGGGCCTAAGATTATTGTAAATAACGGCTAATCGATGTCCATTCCTTTCCAGGGCGGGCTCACTGTGATTCTCGTAGCCTTCGATGCGTTTATGTTTTATGCTCTCGGATCAGGCAAATGTAAGACCCACTTGCACTTCCCCAAATTACTAACATGAGTTTGACACAGTGTTTTCATTCTCCACACACTCACAAAAATGGCGGTGGGGCGACTGTGAAATGAAGAGAACCAAAATTCGGACTCTATTACAGACAATGATATATTTATTGTCAATAACTATCTAATCTGAAGCGTGTTTCAGTGTCACCAGAAGTTTACACAATAACGCTCACAAGAACAGGAATTCTATCATTTGTAATGGGTGCATGGATCGTCAGTTTCATGGTATGGATCCCATGGGATTTTGCTAATGATCCCATACGACATTGCAGGTGTGGTGGCGCTTCTACCAGTACTTGGGCGACGAGGAGGCGGCCAATGAAGACGGCGTTGTCCCTCTCGAGGCGGCGCACGACAATCTAAGGCCGAAAACGCGGGTCCGAATCGGTATACCGGCGCCCTTGTTTCACTGCTAAAATGGCGCATGAATGTTCAGAAAGCGATGCGTCTACTCCTCTGTGCTCGACAAATCGTCCTCCTCGCCAGTATGGAAACGTGGAAAGATCAAGGCATATTCCACCGAGAGCGTGCGACTGCCGTCCACCTGAATACGAAGAGCCGCCCCCTTCTTACGAGCAAGTGATTCGATGAATCTCTTTATTCTTGAATCATATCAGCACCACATGTTCAGCTTTGAACGAAGGATGAACCTGGATAAAGGACGTGATAAATGTATTATGATGTCGCAAGAAGCGTCAGTTCGCAACGCACGATAAATGAATTAGCTATCAACGGAAGGCAAAGTGACGATATCATCATCGGACTGGATAGATGAAGGAAAAGGGCACGAGAGGCGAGTCAGACAGATCTGGATTGTCCTTCTCTCTCCTAGTTGAGCGGCGAGGGGCTGCAGCAGAATCTACCTTATTTTGAAGCCTGACAGCAAAAAAGCACGATAAATCAAAGGAGATCAGTATGACAACGTGTACAAGCGAGAGAAAGAAAATGAAAAGAGGGACTCCAACCAGCATCTTTGTGTGATCTAGACATGCAAATCATGGATCAGACAAGTCAGTCTCTAGAGGGAGACTCATTTCATGCAAAAATGCAAGCGATCTAACGCTGAATCGGGCAAAAAATGGACACCTCTTCAATGAAGAGCTCTTTTATTTCGCACCTCTTCATTGAAGAGCTCACCGATCGAGCTCGTCTTCAATGAAGAATGACGCCGATTAACGCGAATGGAGAGAGATAGAATGAAGTCTTCATCTCTCCTCTTCATTCGCCATCCCTAATCAAGAAGTTGGGAAACACTCGGTCTATTCTCTCTGACGTAGACGAACCGCTTCTTGGCTCTCACAACGTGCCAGACCTATTCTTCCTCTTCTCTCCCTTCTCTTCATTTTTTCTCTCTCTTTAGTCCGATCTCTCATCTCCCGGGAGGTTCTTTCTTTCTCTCCTCTCTCTTCATTTTCTCTTCATTCATCGCCTCAAAGGAAGCTTCTCGGCACGAGACGTTTCAGAGTTGCACTATGAATAAATTACGTGTTTCAAAAGTTAATTCATTCACTTTTATCCTATTTCAATGCGCCTCCTAGAATGTACCAGAAATTCAGACGACCAGACCCTCAATTCTTGGAAGAAACGCTCTCTGTTTCAGTATCGACCTTTCGTCTGCGTCTCTGTCTTTTTGGGGGGAAAAGTGAGGCGCCTCTCCCCATTCGGCCCTGCTCATTTCACCCATGTTTCGCGCTTACGTCACAAGCCCGCATGAGTTCGTTTTCCTTTCAGTCTCTGACGCGCAAATTGATGACTCACCACCCTATTTCGCCTAACGCAATCTCGCGCCCGGCTTTTCCCTTCAGGTCCCGCCCCGAACCATTGCGAGATACCTCAGTAGCGCGAATGCGGCTGGTTGTGTGGATGGCACGAGGAATAGAGTGACTAATACACGGCTACTACCTTTCTTCTGGCGCGATGTAGCTCTAGACTAGACCCTCCCCGAACTCTCCTTGTGATGCCTCAGTTGCATGAATCCGGTCGGTCGAGAATGGCACTAATAGAGTGCGAGAGCAATTGTTTTGCCATTTTGCCTTGTCCCTCGTCAGTCAGGGAATCGAGAGAGTACTGGGAAGTGAGAGAGAGACAGAGCCTCCATCGACTTCCTCTTGGCGCGCAATAGTTCTAGATTGTGGTCAGTTGTTCCTTCTTCCCTCTCCCACGTGTCCGTTTTCTATCTATTGCTCCCCGCGGATCTTCAGTTTCCTCCATCCCTCTGAAGTTCATTCCTACTTGTTCGTTTTTTATCCATTCTTTGCTTACTTCTCATCCCGTTTCGTTGCGAACAACAGTACTTTCTTCTTTCCCTTGAATGCATATCCCATTCCCAGATGTACTCTACCACGACCGTTCGTCAGTTCGACCCGCACGACCAGCGGTACTACCAGTGCTGCTGCGCCGCCAGGATTCATGTAGCGGTGAGTCACTAGACACTTCCTAGCACCAGATATCCACCACTCCAAACGTGCTTGAAGAATTGTTTTCATAGCCCTTGGTGTACCCGGTATGCTTGACGACTGCAAAGCCGCAATATGAAAGTCATTTACCCATATATTTTGCAGTCAATGGCGAAGGCGATCGCGGGCGTGTGCATCATCTCCAACCTCATCTCCCTTTGGCCGGCCATATTGTAAGTCCCTCCTTCCTCATGGTCGAATTCTTCCTCCTGACTTTCCTTTCACCCCATTCCCGTTTCCCTGTTTTCCAACCTCGTCCTCCGATAATTGAAAAATGTGACCCCGCGTAATGAAATTCGGCAGAGGTTGAATGCAAATTTTTTTTTTCTTGGAATAGGCGTATTTCTTGAAAACAAAGATATCAAGCAATGTTGAAATTAAAATTCAGGAACGGCACCACATGGACGTCGGTCGCGGCGAGTCTGTTCGGCAGCGGAGTCATGGCCGTTGCCGCGTTTCAGGTAAACAAGAACACAATGTTTTCTCTTCATTCTTATCGTTACTGTCATACACAGGAATGTAGAGACGTTCTTCGACAGTAATGAACCCGAACTTAGCTGAGTTTGCCCCACCCAAATTGAATGCATAGCACAAATTGAACGATACAAATTCTTCCAGGAGCATCGCCCGACGCTGATCCTGCTTCTCGTTTTCCAGGTAAGGCATATGCATAACTTGCAGCCGCTATCCACATAATGAAGTTAGTGAAAAAACTAAAAGAAATATAATTGTTCAGGGTCTCGCCCTCTCAGCGATCGGACTTTTCGTCTTTCTCTTCATCATTGCACTCCTTGTCAATGTAGACACTTCCCCCATTTGTAAGTAGCATTATTATTTTTTGTTTCTATTCATATCATTTGCTCCTTTAAAAATATTTCTCTAAAACTTTTTTTCAGTCAGCCAGTATGGTCCTCTTCTGCTCTGCATTGCTCTTTTCCAAATGGGACTGCTACTCTGGAGCTTCGCGGTATGTTTTTGGCTTGTGATCATTGCTACTTGCCAAACTGTTATCAGAATAGGATGATGGATAAATCCAGCCCTATCACACAATGATCGCATTACAGGTGAACCTGCACTTCTATGCGTTTCTCACGGACCGCGAGCGTGCTGGCGCCATGGTATACCAGTATCGCGCTGAGCAACCAATGCAGTATCAGCACCAGCAACAGCCGTCCACTTCCAGAGGAGGTACGTATTCCGACTCCTCCATTCTCAGCAATCCTTTCATTCCTATTCTCCCGGTCAAAAATGCAAGGAATATATCATATTTTTCAGGACCGCCACGTGGCTACAAGGATCAGCCACAGAAACCGGCCCGCAATCCGGTGAACGAAAACCATATTTCGTACCCGATCTACCCCGTGAAGCGCACTCCCTCAATCACTCCATCCTCTCCATCTGTCGTTCCTTCTGCCCCAGTTCCCGATGATAACCAGCCCCCACCCTCGTATGAATCGCTTGAGGAGCAGCAAAATTGTGAAAATGAGGAGAAGGAATGATTCAATGCTTTTATATGATGATGAGTTTTTTTGTTTGTTTCATCTTTATGAACGTTTTCTGATCTCAATGGGATAAATGCAATTTTACTACTTCACACTTATGCATACAATCTCATGCGAGAAACATACGATCGCTGCAAAGAAAAGTTGCAAACGGATTGTTGTGACCTGCTGACTGACTTGGTTGCCGGTTAATTGTTGATGCGAGCAGCAGACTACATTTTCAATAGATATTCTCATTATATTTCCGCGTGATTTCTCGCTCACATCTCAACTTTTTCCTCGTGCGAGCATGAGCAAGGTTGTCGCCAACGATGAACTCGCCTTCGGCCTTCACTGGGACCGCGATTACTCCGTGGATATTGCCAGAATGTGGAGTTTTCTGACGGTTCTCTTGTGCAACTTTCCAGTTTTCAGTGCCCGTTTGGTCTATCTGCCGATCGGCACGTTTTTAGTGCACCCTGCTGTCATTTTCGTTGTATTGAGAAAGAGTTCGATGAGCACCGATTACAAGTTTGGATACATTTGCAATGCGGTACTTTCGCTTTAATTTGAGCAGTACGAAAAAATTCTTCTATAATATCTTTATTTGGGATATGATGTTTCCAGGTTCTCGAGATGTTTTTCGACATTTACAATTGCTTGCTCCATCAAATGTATATTCTCGCACCTTATCCGATTATCATGTGTACAGGACTGCTCTGTGATAGCACATCTGATCCTACCAATCTACTGGTATCAGTTACAACTAAAACCCACAACTAAAAACAGATTACGATTAGGTGGTGCTTGCATTTTGGACAGCAGCTGTCTGCTTGCCCTTTATGTTTCTCATGTTTCGAATGCATCAGAGTGCGTTGTACTCGACCAATCCCTTCAAAGTATCGGCAAGGTTTGCGAAGTGGGATTTGGATTCTAAATTTCTTTTAAAATTGCATAGAAAATTAGTTACCATTCTTGCTAATAATTTCCTGATTAAAAATTCAAATTAGTCAACACCCTCGCAGAGCTCAAGCATTGGCACTGATCTTTGTGGCAGCAACACTATTTTTCAATGTCTTGTCAGTACATCGATGGACATTTGACATCCCAGGAAAATGGAAACAGTTGAAGGTTTCAATAGCTTGTTTTTTGTATGACATTGATTATGTCAGAGGAAAGACGTCGCCTGGGCGCAGAATTTCACATCCAATTTCCTGGTTCTCGGAGAAGAAGTTGGAGATGTTGGACCGTTCAAAAGTGGCTGCTTCCTATCGCTATCGCGTTGATCTGATCCTTTAGAGCTACGGATCGTCATCGGGACAATGCTCTTCGACTTTTCTCTCTTTAATTTCCTCACTTTCCATGCGATTTACAATCTGAGAAAGAATACGGTTCAAGGCATTTCGAAACATTTCGAAAAATGGCATTTTTTCACAGAACCATCTCACGCCTGTCACACGTCAAGCCCAACTTCGCCTAATATACTCCCTCACGATTCAGGCGAACTCTTCACTCACAATCAGCGTTAATTGTTCCGCTTTTCAGGCGTTTGCCTCTTTGATATTCTTCATCTCACCTCAGATTCTTCTATATTTCGGACTTACTAGCGGACGAGAGTATTGGGAAACGCATTCGACATGCGCTGCAGCTTTGCGATTGCTGTCTTTGGTGATCATCATCAACATTCTAGACACAAATTTCAATTGAAGATATTCTTCTCGCTCGCTCCACTCGCCAACTCGCTCATTTTCCTAGCCCGGAATCCCTGGTGCCGAAAGGTGCGGTGACCATTAGATTTGGCGCAATTCATTACGCACCTCTTTCGAGTTCCAGCTTTCGGCCAGATAGAAAAGGGGGGCACTTCTCTGTTTTTGGCCCAGCCATTTCTCGCCGACTATTGCCTGCGTACTATTCTTATTCCTTATCCCCACCACATTCAGTGCGGTCGTAGTCTGGGCTCATATAAAAAAGAGAGACGCTCTGCTTAGTCCTCTCCCGTGCGAATTCTGGAATCGAAAAGATTTGCAGATGATCAAACGTCGTCACAGCTCGGTGTCATCGATGTCGTCAGGTCAACCAATTTTGCCTGCAAGCGATATGGAATTAATCCCTGCGAGAAATCGTCAAATGCAACGCAAAAGGGCTTCCCTACCATGAGCAGTTATGGGGCTGGAATAAACACTTTTTTCTCTACTACAAAAATGAAGTAGTACAAAGTACAATAATTAGTACAAAATGAAGTAAACAATAAATGAACATGTAATCTGATCTGAGGAAAAAAGATCGTTGCAAAAAAGTTGCAGGCGGAAATATTGTTGTGACCTGCTGGCTGAGTTGATTGCCGGTTAATTGTTGTGGCCGGACAGGCTACATTTGCAATGCCCATTCATCAATTCCGATTCCCATATTGCTTGTTTGCAACTCTGTTCCGCATACAATCATGAGTGACGGCGACCTCGCCTTCGGACTGCACTGGGACCGCGATTACTTCGTTAATATTGCAAGAATGTTCAGCTTATCCAGGGCGGTTCGCTTGTTCAAGATCCGTTTTCAGCGCTCGCTTGATATATCTGCCGATCGTCACATTTCTTGTGCACCCCGCCGTACTTTTCGTTGTGCTCAAGAAGAGTTCGATGAGCGCCGACTACAAATTCGGATACATTTGCAATACGGTATTATAGTTTTACTTTGCCATTGACAGTTCCGAAGTTCCACAGCAAAAAAACAATTTTATCTTGAGACCGATGCAAATTCCAGATTCTCGAGATGTGCTTCGACATTTACAATTGCTTGCTCCATCAAATATACATTCTCGTTCCGTTTCCAATTATCATCTGTACAGGACTGCTTTGCGATATGAATGCCGACCCTGCAACTCTACAGGTATCAGTTATCTCCACTAAAAATTTGCCTAACAAATCTATCTGATCTATCTTGAAAATCTTCTTATCTTATCTTGAAATTATCTTTATCTTATCTTATCTTATCTTCTTATCTTATCTTGAAATTATCTTGAAATCTATCTTGTAAATCTGATCAGGTTGTCCTAGTGTTTTGGACAGCTGCGCCCTCCTTGCCCTTTATGTATCTTATGCTTCGAATGCATCAGAGTTCACTATACTCGACGAACACGTTCAAAGTATCGGAAAGGTTCGCGATGTGGGATATGCATTCTTGCAGAAAAAAAGAGATTGAATCTTACGTATGACGTATAATTAGTTACCATTCTTGCCAATATTTTGCTGACCCTCGCAGAGCTCAAGCATTGGTACTGATCTTTGTGGCAGCAACCCTGTTTTTCAATGTCTTGGCAGTACATCGCTGGACGATTGACATCCCTGGCAAATGGCAACAGATGAAGGTTGATAGTTCTCCCGTTTTCAGTATATTGCATTGTTTATTTTAGAGAAAAGACGTTGCCTGGGCGCAGAATTACACATCTAATTTCCTCGTGCTTGGGGAGGAAATTGGAGATGTTGGACCGTACAAAAGTGGGCGAATGGAACTTTTTGCATGGATGTTTCAGTTCAGATCTTACAATCGTCGTCGGGACAATGCTGTTCGATTTTTCACTCTTTAATTTCCTCACTTTCCATGCGATTTACAATCTGAGAAAGCACACGGTACACGTGTCGTTCGATCCTAGGAAATAATGTTAATGCTCCAGAATCTAAGCCCGCAAACAGGTCAAGCACAGCTTCGCCTAATATACTCCCTGACGATTCAGGTCTGACTGTATGTTTTCAGCACAATTGAACTTGTTCAGGTGATTGCCTGCTCCTCATTGTTCATGTCACCACAAATTCTGCTATTTTTCGGTCTCACTAGTGGTCGAGACTTCTGGGAAGCGCGGCCGACATTAGCGGCAGTCCTCAGATTTTTTTCTCAGGCGATTATCATAAATATCGCTTGTCCAGTGTACATTAACCTTTGCAGATATTCTTCTCACTTGCGCCGCTTGCCAACTCACTTATTTTCCTAGCGAGGGATCCTTGGTGCAGAAAGGTGTGGTACCCATTAGATATGGCTCGAAATTCATCACGCCTCTCTTCTTCAAACGGGTCCGCCAGAAAGACGAGATTGCTCGCGATTTGAGGAGAGCCGCTAGTTTTTTTTAAAAAGTTTTTTTTTAAGTCTAAGGTTTGCAGATGATCAATCGCCGACGCAGTTCGGTGTCCTCGCTGTCGCCAGGTCATCCAATTTTGCCATCTAGCAATCTGGAATTTATCGCTGCGAGAAATCGTCAACTCACACGAAAAAGGGCTTCTCTACCATGAGCAGTTTCACTCATGGACGTATTCTTATCTCGATAGAATAAACACGTTGTTCTCTACTACACAAATGAAGCAATTTGTATACAATTCATGAACATGCAACTGTTCTGATAAATACACCATCGATGCAAGGCTGCAAAATCAAGTTTTGTTTTGACCTGCTGACTGACATGGTTGATTGTTGTCGCCGGGCCGGCTGCATTTTCACTGCTCATTCACCACTTCCGATTCCACTACTTATCGTTTGCATCTGAATTTCTAACCATGAGCGAGTGCGATCTCGCCTTCGGCCTGCACTGGGACCGCGACTATTCCGTCGACATTGCCAGAAGGTGATGCACTCGTCAATCTAGATTAGCGAGTGTCGGACCTGTTCAGAGCTCGCTTGGTCTATTTGCCGATCGGCACTTTCCTCGTGCATCCCGCCGTCATTTTCGTTGTGCTAACGAAGAGTTCGATGAGCGCCGACTACAAATTTGGATACATCTGTCATACGGTACTCAATTTTTGTTTCCTCGTTTTGCCGTTGTTTGATGACGACGCCACTTCGATTTTATGATAATTCCAGATACTCGAGATGTGCTTCGACGTTTACAATTGCTTGTTGCATCAAATGTACATTCTCGCCCCGTTTCCGATTATCATGTGCACTGGGGTGCTTTGTGATAGGACTGCAGACCCTGCGAATCTACTGGTATCATTTTCCTTTGAATTTTAATATATTGATCAAATTCTGTCTAGGTTATCCTCACTTTTTGGACGGCTGTTGTGTGCTTGCCATACATGTTCCTCATGCTACGAATGCATCAGTGCGCATTGTACACGGAAAACCCGTTCAAAATTTCGGAAAGGTTTGCGTTTGCACGTGGGATTTGAGGTATTCTTGCAAAGAGCCATTACAAATTAGATAAGATTTTGCAGAAAATTACTTAGTTACTATTCTGCATAAAGTAATAGTCAATAATTTCCGGAACTAATTCAAACCTAGTCAACACCCTCGCAGAGCTCAAGGATTGGTTCTGCTCCTAGTCGCTGCAACGTTGTTTTCCAATGTCTTGGCCACACATCTCTGGACGATTGACATACCGGGCAAATGGGAGCTATTGACGGTTTGCTTAGTTCACTTTGTTGGATCGTTTCTGAATTTCAGCGGAAAGATGTTGCATGGGTGCAAAATTACACTTCAAATATTCTGGTTCTTGGAAAGAAAGTTGGAGACACTGGATCATTCAAAAATGGTAACATCTGATTCCAGTTTTTATGGATCATACAGTTAATGAAATACAGAACTTATCATCGTAATTGGCACAATATTGATCGATTTTTCTATCTACGATTTCCTAGCTTTTCATGCTATCTACAACCTCGGCAAACACTCGGTAAGCGTGCGTTCGAAGAGCTGAATAAGAATCCACTTCAAGAACCATCTCACTCCGCAAACTCGCCAAGCGCAGCTTCGCCTAATCTATTCCCTTACAATTCAGGTGCCGAACTATTGATTCATCAGTTCTACCCTTTTCAGGCTATTGCCTCGGCCATATTTTTTATGTCACCGCTTATTTTGCTATTTGTCGGTCTCAATAGTGGTGGGGAATATTGGGAAGCGCATCCGTCACTAGCTGCTGTCTTCAGACCACTTTTTCTGGTGATTTCGAAAAAAAAATTATATTTAATTGTTTGTAAGATGTTCTACTCGCTCTCTCCACTCTCCAACTCGCTCATTTTCCTAGCGCGGGATCCCTGGTGCAGAAAGGTGAGCGTGGCATAAAGAAAAGTCGGATTATTCATTATTCGGAAAGTTTTGTAGATGATCAAACGTCGGCGCAGCTCAGTGTCATCGTTATCGCTGAGTCAACCTATTTTACCCACGAGCGATTTGGAATTGATCGCAGCGAGAAATCGCCAACTCGAACTCAAAAGGACTTCACTACCATAGAAAGCACACCATCCTCTATTCTATTCGAGTTTTCACACATACGTACATTTGATCACATTTGATTTATTATTTCAAATCGAGCATATCATACCGGAGTGAATAACTAATCGACGTGAATAAAGGCTATCCGTACAGAAATTTGGCATCGGGAGTAGCTTGCGGTGCAGCAATAATGAACAGTGAGGATGATTCGTTCAAGAAATGGTTAGAGAACCCGGGATGCTATGACTGTAGGTGAGAAACGGCTCAAAATTGGGAATAGTGTAGCGTTAAGGAGCGGAGTTAGGTACAATAAATCACAGCAACGTTTCCTTTCCCGTCTCGAGAATGCTGTGCAAGTCGTCATCATACTCGCCAGTCTTCTCGATGATTTTGATGCCCGCAGAGCTGTCGCTGTTCGTGTGGGTGAGCTGGAAAATATAATTTCACGACTGGATCACATCATTAATCGTCATCATAACAACCCAATGTAGAGTACTCTGACACGCTTTATAGTTGCTTTACCCGCAATCCTATACAAACGAGGCGAAACCTACCGTATCAAGCGATCGCCGAGGGACGTGCTGATAGGCAGAGATGATCGCGACGGGTTTGTCTTGCGGAGTGATGAAGCCGTTGCGGAGCGGAACCGCGGGCGGTGGCGCCTCGGAGAATAGCTGAAAGAACGCTGATCAAAAATTCAAATTTCGCATCTAATTCGCCCAGAAGCGATAGAGTTTCCTTGCGCTTCATCTTTTCATGAATATGCGGAAATGTTCTGCTCGATTTTGGTATTACTGCCACTTAGGTTTTGCGAGAGATTTCCGGAAACCTACATATCTTGCATCCCTACAACATACCAGTGGGGACGAAACGGACAGTCGTCTCTTATCGCTATCGGCACTCGTTGTGACAGTATGATAGGCACTCGATTCGCGGCGCATCGCGTAATCGTCATCATCATCATCCGCAAATACGGCCTGAACATGCTCTTTTGATGAACTGCCTTCAATCTTCAGATCGAGGCTAGTTTGGAGAGTCTAGGAATGTCAGGAGAAGCTCATTTTGCAATCACATCGATATGAACATGATTTTTTGTCAAATTTCTTGAATTTTCAAATCTAATTCGGAGAGGAAGGATTGACACTCGAAGTCGACGCATCGACATGGACCCTGTCGATAACTCACATGCGGATTGATTCTGCGCATTCCCCACTTGTACCACGATCGGAAGATGTTGAGAATCTCGGTACGCAGCGCGGTCTGTAAACAATTAGCTGAATGCGAATTTCGAGGACTTTCGCTAATAGAATCTGCGCAAATGTGACGAAATGTGCCAAGTCCGTCTGGTGAAGTTGATGAGATTCTGTATTTGTTTTGGTAGAAAAGACAGTCCGGAATGCTGACGTAAGCCACTAAATACTACGCAGAAGAACTGTCCAGAAGAATAAATCTTCGAGAGAGCAGAAATATCCATCACCCTACTTAGGGTTAGAAGAAATCTCACCTGACAGTATAAATAGATGGGAAGTCGGCAGGCGCAAGCCAGTGTTGTGAGCAACGAGACCATGTCCACGGCGATCGCGTAGAAACTGCAACATTGTAAAATAGTGATCCATTCAGAATCCCATTTGTCTTCCACTCAATGATCCATTGAAAAACATCCATTTTACCCAAAAGATGTTGTGTGCTCGCAACAATACTTCACAAAGATGTGCTGAATACAATTCTACTATGCTTCAAGATGTCTATCCACTCACTTGAGATAATCATTGAACAGCGTCTGCTTGTCAACGTGCTCCCAAATCGTCAAAATGACATTGACGATGTTCGAAATGAGATAGCAACAAGTAACGGCGACCATGGTGCGAGTGGCCGCTCGAGCCGAGGCCTAAAATTAATTATTGGACAACTACTCATCAAATTCACATCACAACAACGCCAGACATGCTCATCCCGGTTAATAGATCCTTTCACAGTTTATCCATTCCATTTCTACCCTCCCAACATTATGCTTTTTTCACTCTGACATGCACAGTTCCGAGTTAGTTGGTACGAGGTAAACCAGATTCTAACAATAAGTCAGTTATTTGAGAATATCAGATTTACACCGATAATAAACCGAATAGAGGAAAGCAGACCTTGGCAGCCTCCGCCTATAGTGAATTTATATGTTATTTTTCTTATTTTTGTTATTTCTATTTTGGGTTCTCGATGCGATTCTTGATTCGAGGAAGCACAGTTACAGGAATAGTGAAGTTACAGAAGTTATAGAAGTCGTAAACATCCCTATCTCGGCTCAATTGTACTCAATTCGATTGAGCATTACAATACAGAGAAAAAGAAGAAAGTCAAGTCGGAAGTGATTTCGTATTGCCGAAATTTCGATTCTCATCCGACGTAATGAATATTGACGGTCGGTCCCACCTTTCTTCTAGACTGTTCCAGGGCCAGATTTCCGGCCAGGTGAGCGAACACTCCGCCGTTGGCCGTCGTGGACTGAAGGGTGACGACGATGCGAATGTTCAGGAAGGTGAGAATGAAGAAGGGCGCGAAGATGGTGACGAAGTTGCGATACCTGTAATGAATTTTAAAATGCAATAAATACTCAGAATTTAAATCCAAATATATAATAGGAAGCGCTACATAAAAAAAGTTGAACATGGTGACTATTTGAACAATGTTCAAGAAGCAAGCTTTCGCAAAAATGCACATCGAATTCCAAAGATTCTTTCAAATTGAAACTGACCAGAACCGCCAGATGGTGTGGTAGGGCGTTTCAAAGACGAATCCGCGGTATTGCATCTGCCACTCGGTCATCTGCCCAATGCATTTCGGATGATGGGATATCTGAAATAAGTAAATAAGTAGTATCATTTCCTTTCTACACTCGAGAAATCCTAAGATGTATTGCAATTCTATTATAAATAGTATATAAATAGTATCCATTGGGTGTTTGATCTTGCAATGAAAACATCTCGAACAAATACACTAGAGACATCCGATGATGATGTTAGCGTGAACATCAAGAACATTTTATTGAGAAATCTGTTTTGAAATCAAATTGGAATGGTTTATTGGAACTCACATCGAACTCGAAGCATATGCTGCCCTTCGATATCACGCCCAGCAGAATGGCGGCCATTGCCATCTGCGGTCGATGGTTCTGCACGTAGCGCAGCGTGGACGACTGGATGGTGAGGAAGTACCTGGAGTAATTTAGATCCACGACGATTCAAGGTATCGTCTAAGAGTATCTAAGGTATCGTACGTAAGGTAAGGTAAGGTATCGTCTAAGAGTAAGAGTACCGTCTAAGAGTTACAAGGTATCGTCTAAGAGTATCAGATGACGTTTCATACTATCCACAGGAACAGATGAGTAAGGGATACCGTTCAATGGAAGCTGCAATAATGAGAAAGGACGCGGAGCTCATGGCGATGTGCGAGATCGTGATCATCGGCACCATGTACGTGAACCTGCAGCGATAATCATCATCGATAGCAGGATAGTATTTGGCATGTCGCAGTCATTGTGTTTTTTCATGGTATAGTTCTCATGTTTTCGATTTGTCTAACTCAATTTATTCCCTTGTTTCGAATATAGAAGATGCTTCAACTGACCACAACGCGACGAGCCTCGGGTCTTGCAGGTAGTCGGACAGCACATTCACGCTCATTAGGAGAATGTATGCGAGTGAGACGAAAAAGTCGAAGAAGGCGAGCAGCAGCAGGTACATGTTGCAACTGTTACGATGGGCTCGCCTGCAAACGGCGATCATGTGTTTATGCATGTATCGTTTCATTAGAGATTGCAACGGATTCATGCACAGACCGGGGATCCTCCCGCTTATTAGTGAGATTTACCAGTGAGTACAACTTTTTTTGTGTTTTGATATGCGTGGCAAATAAGAAGGAAGTATGTTTCCCCTGTGACAACATAGGTTTCGGTTTCATAAAGTTGTTACTCGTGTGTCCGCGAATAAGGAAATGTTTCCCCGGGCGTATCGTGTTGCCACTTACTTGGATACGAAGAGGAAGAAGAGCATGAGGTTTTCGACGACCGAAACGAGCGAGATGATCGATCCGAACACGGTGACCAACCAGAATCGAGCAGCCGTGAGAGGTGGAGGCTCGTAGTAGCATTCTTCCTCCTGAAGAGATCAAAGATCAGATAGCTCTCATGTGCTGACAACACTTTACACGATATCATCGCATTATCTAGATATTTTTTTGAGATGAAAACAAAGGAAGCTATTCAAGAAACAATTCATTGTTGGCATTCTCTCTCTGGTAGATACAGGTGGAACGGCCATACCGTTGCCCCAAATAGCATGGTAACCGCTTAGTTACTGTCATTAGGGAAGAAACTTTACAACCTTAGGAGGTATTGTAAAGTTTCACACGAAACCGTTCCGATAATTAGCCTCGCTAATTACACGTCTTGGTAATTACGCGCTCCAAATGCATTCTGTATCTCCATGTGCCACTGTTTTAGTTCTGATTGGTTTCAATATCCAACAACAAGGGTATGCACCTTCCTACTCACCCGTCCCTACCTCGTCACGGAATGGAAGAAGCGCATGAGGATTTCCATGCCAGATATAGATGATCCGGCCAAACACCCTCATAATTGCCGCCCTCGCTAATTACGCCACATAGATCAGCTGGGATGACCCACAAAGCCGGTGCCGGCGACTGACCAGGGGAGGGGATAAAAGGCATGGCTGAAACGCAGGGTCAAACGATCATCCCACCATGCTCAGGCACCTCGTACTCTTTGCGATTCTCGCCGTGTGCACTTTTGCGGTCAGTTTCAACCGTTATCAACTGATCCAACTCTGGACTACAATGATGTCCAAACCGCCTTATGCTCCTGTTACCAATTTTACTTTGCAGTGCTCCAGTCGTCCGTCCGGAGGCTGCGGGTGCGGCGGTGGATGCGGAGGCGGGTGCAGGGCAAAGGCGCGCGGTGTGCTCAAGTTGACGGGCGATGACAAAATCGAGGAGGACTTCGGGCAGATCTACGGACTGAGACTGTGGGAGAAGCGCAATCCGGATGTGCCCATGCAACAGGTGCCTCATTATCCGCAAGCGCGGCACTTATAATGATGAGTGAATACGATAGTTGAGTTTTCTCATAAGAATAAACCCGACTTTGTCGCTAAGAGTCGTCGATTAGGCAACGATAATCGTGCAATGTGGAGCCATATTGTGCTATTATTTTTCAATAGAAAAACGTGCTACTCTTTTTCTATAGAACGAGTTCAGAAATGTGCTATTGTGTTTCTATGGAAAGAGGAACTGTTGGCTAGTGTGGAACTTCCTTTCGCAGGCCACCGACCCCAACTACCTGTTCGTGGCATGCTGTGCGGAGCGCGGCCTCTCGGTCGCATGCCAGACCGTCTGCAACTTCCGCGAGTACAACCAGAATCTGGCAAGTGCTCTATTCTCCGGTTCCGGACTTTACGGATCTGGAACCGGCTATAAATCCCGGCTTTCCAGCTGCAAAACATGCTTGTCGGATCGCACGAGTGCCCACTGGACTCCCTCGCCGACATGCAATTCTGCGCGGCCCAGGGCCGTGACCACCGCGACTGCTGCGTGCAGCGGGTGAGGCGATGTTTGCCATTTCGCACCAGCGTGAACCACACGATTTTGTAGGGCGTGAACGCGGTGGCGGCCGGCGACAAGTGCCTCGTGTTCTGCGACCAGGTTTGGGAAGGCCGGAAACTAAATGCCGGATGGCCCAATTTGCAGATCCCGGATAAGTACACACACATCGATTACACTTACGCATCCTGCTTCGGAAAGTTCGATGACATGAAGCAGTACGTATTTCCGGTTTTAAAGATCCCTCCGCAAAGTGCGCAATGACTTGGATGCAATTAGAGTTGTTTTCGAATAGCCGGAGCAGATGTCACGTAACATGTGTACTTGCATTTAATTATTGTGAATTTCCAGAATCGGATAATACTAAATTTGATTTCAGGTGCTTCTACCAGAACGTTCAAGCGAAAGCTAAGGCGTTCTTTTCGGAGGAAGAATCGGGCAAAAACTGAAAGATTTCGTTTCTTCACCCCTTGTCTTTCAAGCCAACGAATTCAATTTCGCACATGCGGAAATGCGATAAACGATCATTTCTCTGAATTCGTCATGTTTTGCTGTCAAAGATGACACGGTTTCATGCAACGCCGTTTTGGCCATTTCCGTCAACATTAAAGCCGGACACGTGGGGAAACGGAGGCTAGCATAAGTAAATTCGGGCGAAAAAAATCTTCTTGATTTTGAGTTCGACAACTTACAATCAAAGTGCTTGCGCCTAAAGGTTCCATACATTAGGTCACTCGAATGTTTCGATCAGGCTGAAATACGAAAGGAGCCGAAACGAGAGAATAGGAACTCACAGAGAATTCCCCGGTCGCGTTGACAGCATCGACAACCAGCGATTCGTTCATCGTTCGTTAGAGCATCTCACTGCAAATGAAATCAATCAGAAAAACGGAAAAGGACCACCACTTGGGCAGACGAATGAGCACTGCGCATGCTCCCACGCGGCTTATTTTCATCGTTCAAGCAAGCAAACACAGCACAACATTGCTGACGTTGTGCCCCTTACCTGGAAGTATTCGCTGGATGTAACTTGATCGAACTGCTCCCCCTTTCCTTCAACAATCCCAGAGCGGACGCGTGCCGGGTCGGACTGAAATCGGCAAAGTTTGATTAGCTCGGGAGCGATTGGCATTAGCGCAAAGAGGTTGAACATCGCGCCGCGGCACCTAATGGATCTGGTCGGTATGAAAAAAAGTGTACAAGGGAACATGCGGAAAGAAGAGACTGATTCCTCCTGTTGATAGCAAGAATCAACGGAGTAATTCGCAACGAGAAATCATAGGAAGACTCACTCTCCGGCGCAAGCACACACAAAATGCCGCCAAATACATGTTCTCGAATTTCGGACGTGATGGCGTGTGTCTAAATTCGGCGGGGCCAGGAAATGGCGCTTAGTCAGGCGCTTTATTTGAGCAAATAAGCCGCTGGTGGAGTAAAAGCTGCGGCTGCGCGGGGGAGGACACAGAAACGTAATATTTTCAGTTGTGTTTTTGAAAATCACGAAGTAAAGTGCTAGCAATGAGTCACCATGCGATTGAAAGGCTATTGTTTTCTCTCAACGAGATCAATAGCAATTATAGATCTCGGAGTTGAATTGTAGTAGTTCGCGGAAGTTCCGGGGACGCACTTTTGTGAATCGTGTCACACTCCGCTGGCGCTATTATGTCCAAGACAAAGCACGCGCCCTTACAGGCAAGCTACCCATTGTTAGAAATGACACGGAGCTAGGCAAGCTCGCCTTTTCTCTAGTTTTGTTCCAAAGTTAAGGGCGTATAAGTCGTACATATCGATGGATCAAATTAAAATTTTCCGTTCTTTCGATCACGAAATTCAGTTGCGAGTTCTGAGAATTGTAATTTAAATCGAAAGCAATCAAATTTGGAACAAAGAACTGACAAATATTGCACACCTGTCCTTCCGAGATTATTGAGAATGAACTGTGACCACAAATTGAATATACCAATTGACTACTGACCGATCACAATATGAACCGTGCACCACAATCCCGATATCGTACATTTTTTTACACAAATTCGAGTTAAAATCATCGGTAGAAAACAGGTGTATGCCGATACTAGTAAACTTGAGAAGGAAGGTTCATGGGTAAGGTTGGTAAGGTAGCGGGGTAATGACCGTTAAAATATGATACAGCTATTGTCTGGATCCCAGCGAACTTATATAATCCCCTTCGCGGAGATCTGTTTCCGATTACGCGAAAACGGCTGGACATACGCTAATGGATTGTGGGAAACACAGCTGGAAGCAATACGTGGCACTCGTCTACCACAATCGCTCTCTTGTTTTCTGTAGTCGAACCACCCGTTTTTCGAACTAATCAGGTCTACGAGTATTGAAGATTGAAGAACAGTATTGGATGGCAAAGGGATGAATCGAGAGACAGAGGAAACTCTCGAGTCCGCAACATCCTGCTACTAATCAAGTAGATTGCAAGGGGGAGAGACAGAGAACATGACTCCCTGACTACAAACATTCTTTCTAGTTTTAAAAGCAAACACAGATGATGTCAAAATGAAGGCGAGACACGAGAAAACCATGATTTACGAATGGTAGACATATCTAGAATTGAAATGCACGTTTTCTATCATTGAGATAGTTCCCGCTTAGCACTGTTCTCTTCGGTCAGCGCGATTAGAGAGCGCGCGAAATGGGGAGAGACTTATCCTGACAGCTCAACTCAGCAGCAAGGTTTGGGCTTCTCACGCACGGTCGGCCGAGCTCGAATCAGATTGCCGTCCCACACACACACTTTGCACACACTGGAGCTGTCAGGATAAGGAATCTCTTCATTCCTCATGTTCTCCCCTTGGAAAACGAGAAATGAAGTGATGAATTCCTTTACTTGGCAGCCCCGTTTACAACAGCTGCATGTGAGACCGTCGTGCAATTCAGCTTGATGATTCCCAAGAAGGCAAAGGAACGAAGATCTCTGTCCGAAGATCACCCGGCATTCCCGCATTTACCAAATAATTCAGAAGCTCCAGGAGCATCTTTGCGCGACTTATCCGCTACATAAGAAAGCAGTAGACGGAAATAAGAGCAGCAATGTTCTCTGTCTCTCCCATTTACCTTTCTTGTCAAAAGGCAGAGAAACGAAGAAACATTGCGAAATGAGAGGTGCAGACCATCCGCCGAAATAAGAGAGCTCCTCAAGGACCGCGCGCTCGAAATTCGAGTCAGTCAGAGGCGAAGAGGGGCTGAGAGCCAAGAGGACGCAATCTCTTCCTTGTCTCTCGCTGGCTTCCTGTGCAAGGGAGAAGACAGAGGGGAGAGATGTTCATGAGAGGGGGTGAGATGGCCAACAGTCATTGGGGTAGCAGAATAGGTAACGGGATTCCCTCTCGCCTCGGAAGGAGTTATGCAATACCGCACAAAGGTATGGCTAGGGGAGCCAGAATCAAAATCCAGACGGACATGATATGGTCTTCAGCGCTACGGATTCTTGCTAACGGTGCAGAAACCAATGCATTCCTCGTGTCTCACATGCTTTTGCGACTTCTAGAGCAGCATGGCGAAACGAGGAGTACGCGGAAAATGATGCACAAAAACACGAGGCTATAACGCTCTGGAATATCAGAGCAGCCGAGCAAATACCCTCAAAAACGCGCCTCAGATAAGGCTTTAGGATTGACAGGTGACCTTGCTTTCGGCTCGTGAATGCCCACCTTCGCGACCAAAGGATGTCATCGCAAGAGTTGTCTTTTTTCAATTTTGCACATTTTGACAAAAGTCAGGGGGGGGGGCAAAAGAGCACGAGAAATGTGGAGAGAGATTTCTTGCGTGCAGCTCTTCTGCCACATCCCTTCCTTCCTTTCTAGTGGCCATCGGGCAGTGAGAACAATGGAGGAAGGACGCGCTCTTGTCCTCATTTAATTTCTCTGCGGCTGACAACCAGTGCAAAGCGCAGGCAAGCACCTTATTTTTTAGTGATCCTTCAGTCTCAGAATTTTTTTTGTCACAAAGATCTGTGTTTTCAAGCCAGTTTACAGTCAATCAAAGTCAAAGTTGCCAAATAACGCGCGATGAAGGAAGAAAGAAGAAAGACCCCCAGTTGTCGTGGACCGCGGATTGGGCAAGAAACGGCATTGCTGCTTTGTGCACGCGATTTCATAGAGAGACGTGCACGTGAAATGATGACTGCTTTATTATTTACCTTCCAAACTTAGGGGGAGCCTTTTCGGAACCGAAGGGGTCCATTAATCGCGAAAGAGCGGCATGATGTGCAGTATTCGGGGCAAAAGAACAGCAAGGGAGAAACGAGGAGAAAACGCGGTTTCAGAGTGTAGTATGGCAAAGCGCAGGCGAAGGAGGAGCTCATCTACGTCGGAAACCAGATGCTCCCTCCTCTCGGGACCGCAATGGGGTATTCCAAACGCGAAACGGATGGCGCAGTTCTCGAGCGCATTCGCGGGGCCTTGGTGATTCGATTTGAATGACATTCATATTGCCCTTTTTATTAGGTCTCTAAAAGTGTTCACGGCGCCGTTCTCTGACTCCCAAAGCTATGGGGTTCTTCATTCTCCGCAAAAATCTGGGAAAGACTGGGAAATTCAAACGGCAGAGATCCGATGTTCGAGCTGTATAGACTACAAGGGAGCGTAGAGCGCGCGAAAATGTGAAAAGTGCCCAAATTATTGGGAGCAATGAGTGAGTGTTCAAGTGTCGCAGCGCGTGGCGATTTGAGGCGACGCGGGGCTGGATGCATTGTCTCTCCGTACTCTCGAATGCTCTCGCGCTCAATTGTTGAGTCTCATCGCGCGAGCCATTAAAGTACATCTCAGAGCCTAGGCTTATTGAGCGCCCTCCACAAAGCGCTAAGCAAAGTTGATAGGTCGAATCCTCCTCTAATGAAATCGGAGACCAACGGCTAAAGGGGAAAAGACAAACACAGTCACAAATATATGAGCTGATTCTCTCACATTCCCATGCTCTCTCCCTTCTCTGCCGACGAGAGAGCATTGTGAACTGAGAGAAACAGATTGTTCCGGCCGCACCGAAAGGACCGAGCACCCTGACCGCGATCCCGTTTGCTCATTTAGAATCAAGAGCATGGGTGGGGGGATTCGCGGAATCGTTTGAGCAGCAAGGAGTTACTATTGCCTATCGCTTCCGCTTGCCTCTTGCCGCCTTTATTTGTGAAAGCCATTCGCTGCCGTGGAAGCCGCGAATTGTCAAGCGGTCTCTTCAAGGTATGAATCGAGAAACGAGAGAGCATTGAGATACGAGAGAGAGACCGACCATTCTTGCAAGCGACTCGTCGACAATCTGGACAATAGACAGTGAGGCACAGCGGCTCATCGCAACACAAGAGAAGAGGGGCGCTCCGAATTCGTAATCCAATAACAACAATAGGAGCGAGGGAGTGCCCATCCCTCATCTGCTTTGTCCTACACTCATCCATTAGTGGGTCCTCAGTGTGCTTGAGAGTCTATTCTGAGAAGCGCCCCCACATGCATGTGGGGATTGATCAAGGAGGAGGGCGTAGAAGGAAAAGTATTCAGACAAAATGATCTTAGCGCTTGCTCGCCAATCTAAAAATGTATTAGTTTTCAGGTAAACATCCTGAGAAAACTTACATTCTTAGTATTTTTTTTCCGGAATACAAGCAAGTTACAGAAATGAAATGTCACGACAATTATTTTTATCTCTAGCGGAAAAAATAGAAATGTTCAAACGAGAATAGAGGGGGAGAGTGGCATGTAAATGGCGCATCACTATTTACTTTGCAGTTCCTTTTCCTGCAGAAGCATGCGCTAAATACCACACGTCACAGTACTTGCAACGCACAGGCAAAATGAAAAAAAGTGTCCATTGAGCTTCGAGCTCACTTTCATTGCCAAATCCTTAGGCCGGAATGAATAGGCGAGAGAACAAAGCACCATCGAGACTGCTGGCAGTGAAGCCCCGAAATCTCCTCCCCCGTACCCACTAGTGTATGACTCGGATTCGGTAAAAACAAGTGAGCGCACACAATAGACGAGGATGTTCTGGGTACGAAATTAGGGGGGTGACAATGACAAAACAACCTCGTTTTCACTATTTTTTGTTCCTTTGGTTGAGTTGATTTGAGAAAAAAGGAAGAGTCTGCACGTAGGTCGCTGAGCGCAAGTTGGGTACTGTATACATTAGAGGGTGTTGGCAGACTCATCTCGCCGCCAAAGCTCAAACAATTACAACAACAACATATTCTTGTGAAAAATAGGCCAGCGAATGAGGAAGCATCCAGGGGCAACTTTGTTTGATAGAATGAGGCCCAAAGACAAGGTTATCTCGCTGCCTTTCTCTCTGGAGTGCTTGTGTCGATTAAATTACGCGCACACCACCTTGGTTCGGGGCGCAATTTCGAGCGGTGAAGAGAATGGATGGAGCAGGATGCAATAATGTTTGCTCGTTTGTCTCTCACAATTGGAGGATTCACGGAAGTAATCGCGCCGAATTAGTAAAGGATCGAATGAGCGCCGCTTTTTGGCCCCGGAGCAGGATAAGAAGGAGCTTCCAGGGAAAACCAGTGTCTCGTACGAGCTCGCAATTGACTTAGTGCGGTGGCGCAATTGACTTTGTCTCTCGCGCGATGTCGGGAGAATTCAGAAAACTGAAAATTCCGGTTGTGTATCCTTGTGGGAATGATTTTCATCAGAAAACAATCGAAAAGATCAACGGTTCAGAGAAATTGAGCAATGTATGCAAAACCTAACAGAACACTGTGATTGCAATTCGCTCGCTTTATATAGACTAAAACACATCAAATTTGGCCCTACGCCCACGAGTCGTTCAAATAGTGGCGTTTTGAGTTAGAGCTTCGAAGCTCTCACGCCGGTTTGGGCACCAGCCCATCCCGAATTACCATCGGCTTAACGACTCGACGAAAAATGTGTGCGAGGGGGACTGTGTGAAAATCCGTGGGCGCAGCTCGAGATTGGGCACATAAATCCGCTGTGAATTGAACGAAAACAAACGAGAAAACGAGTGACTTCGAGAGAATTTGTCGAAATTGGCCATGACCTCTGATCATCGGAGGAAGAGCGGCGATGAAGAGAAGGAGCATGCTGATAGTCGTCTCTTCATTCTGCACACTATCTTGCCGCTGCAGAGGGCGAGGGGTGAAGTGGGGACCCCAATTCGAGGCTGCAGAGGCGCGGTGAAATGCCTCCCTTAGGGAACATCATTCCGGTTGTTGCACGACGGGCAATCGAATCAAGCGGTTTTAGTAGAGTTGAGTGGAGCCAAGGCCCAGACAGGGGGTGAAATGGAGCTATTGTGAAAGGTGGGGTAGCAAGATCCGGCGAAACACTCAATAACAGTAGCTTGAATTGATTCCGTCGGGTGGTCAGAACAGATACGAAAATGTAATCTTTAATTCGAAAAATCAAAACGATCGTTTTATCGAATAACATCATAATGTCTTGTGCTTATTCCCACATTCCGTTGATTATGCGAAAGTACGCTGACGTTGTTTCTTCAGCAGTTTGGACAGTGACAATGGACGACTGGCGCTCGTTCTCAGTGGAACATCTGAATGCTCTATATCTTGTTGTTTTTTAGCTGAATAGCTTACCGTTTGAATATCCTCGCCACCCTTCCTCGGATGACGCTGTGGAAGCGCATGAAGAGTGCGGAAGTGACGCCACAACTGCTTACACAGGCCTGCAAGGGTTGATTGACAGGTATGCATTATCCGGTATTTTCCGCATCCACAGTGCGACCAATTTCCTTAGAATAGCACTTCACTACAAAAATTCTAAATTGTAGAGAGGATATCGAACATTCCGGAGAAAACATGCAATTCGGAAAGGAAGTCATTTTGCGAAATGTAGTGAAGAATGCACTATGCGGACACTACCAATTTTGAACTACGAATCTCTCCTTTTATAGGTATACTTTTTACTGAAGTATTTATCCCTGTGGTATATCTCTACCGTGCGACGGCATGTCATAGATCACTTGGCGAGTGGGTGGCGATTAGGGATGGCAAATGAAGAGCTGAAAAAAGCGGGTTTTCGATTGCAGTATGCTAATGAGCCGTGAAACTATAGGGAAGATTTGTCTCAAAGGATCCATAAACATGTTTAGAAAGTTTTAGGCGTGTTTGAAGCTCAATTAATATAAACCTTCATATACTTTTCATGAAAATTGAGCGATTAATTTTTTCATTCAATTTTTGTGTCAAAAGTATATGAAGGTTTGTATTTACCGGCGTTTAAACAAAGCCAAAACTTTCTAAACATGTTTATGGAACTTTTGAGACAACTCTTCCCTATAGTTTCACGGCTTATTTGCATTCCACAATCGATAAACCGCTTTTTTCAGCTCTTCATTTGCCATCCCTAGTGGCGATACATTAGGCCTTACTACGTCTTCGCAGATAACCTTTCACTCTACGACATTTTACTTATTTCCTGGTGATCAAAAGGGCTTATATTTAGGTCGGATTTGATGTGTTGGAGGAAAGAGTATATTCGTTTCAGAGAACATATTGCGAAATAGTTCTCATCCGACCTAGCGCCATCAAAAGTGCTGCTTACCAGAGTGCATACAATCTCGCTCCACGCGTAGTTTACGACGTCGAAGAGGAACAACCAAGTGATCGTCGCGACGGGTATCTGAATTCCAACGTCCTCAAAGTGTCCCTACGATTTTTTTCACTTCAAGAAGAGTGTATTGTGATCAATACACTACAGAAGCTCAAAGGAGATGATTATTCACGACAGATTAAAACTGTTTTGCTATACAAACTTCACTTTGACAACACTGCCGATGCAGTAAACAGGCAGCATCGCTCTGGTTATCGCGTACACTTCTTTTATCTGATAAAGTTGTTACTGGAATCGTTTGAAAATTCTACTCATATCACACCTGGTATCGGCCATTCAGAGTAGTGTCCTCGACAATATGATTTCGACGTTTGCAGTTGAAGTAGACACGAATGTTCATCTGAGAACGTAATATTTGATTTGATTATGAAGGGAGTAAACGGTTACGTAGAATGCCCCGATATCCACAACATTGCTAACGACGGTCCCGATGGCGCATTGTAGCGTGTCAGGACCTAAGTTTTCAGGATATTCATCGTCTAACAATCAACAGAATACCTTCCGTGATGAAATGGCTAATCAGTGAGCCGTAGAGAAGCTGAAAGGCAAATAAATGATGAATGATCAACTAGGAAATCGCGCTCACGGAAAGGATGCTCCAAAAGGTAACAAACTGCCATGAGATTGAAGATACGTGATACTTTTGCGGTTTCCACAGAGATATGGCTAGAAATAAATGTGATTAGCGCTAGAAATAGCGTTACTGACCTCGTTCGAAGCTGATTCCAAACTCGAAGAAGCACGAGACGTAATAGAATCTCAGCGAATTCTCAACATACATTCTCCGATGTCCTGAAAGGAGGTAAAATTGTATTTTAATTATTATTTTCTGAAGAATGCAAACCTGGTAGGTGTATGAACTCCGGCACACTTTCATGTTCAATAAACATGAAGACCATGCTATAGAAGATGATTGAGACATTCATAATTATTTGCGAGATCATCCACAGTATTATCAGTGCTCTGAATTTCGCGGAATAATTATAATTTCAAATAACACTGGTTACTTGCAGTTAGAATGCAGCGTGCACGTTCTCACAGCGATTAGCAGAAGAACGGGAGAAACAATGGCCGGGAACGACAATAACATCTGCAATCACGTAAAAAATATATTTAAAAAGAGTTTTCAAACCTCCAGCGTATGGAAGAGAGGATCGAATTGTGCAGGCATCGTTGTCTTGTTCATATGGAATGACTTTACAATCGAGAATCGAAACGATGAATACGATTCGCTCCCTAGTGGCGGCTGATGATGACGGAAGAGAGCAGTCGGCGGCTATTTGCGATTATACCATACCATCAAGAAGGCGTGATTTTCCAAAGCGCAAATTGTACAGCTGATATCGTAATCACATGCATCACAAGAGAGTGCTAAGGGACTCGTAGCGCGAGCCCCTACAATTGCTCGAAGGACATTTATAGAAGAAGATTATAGAGGCCAGTTAAAGGACAAGGCCTTTGCGACAAACTGGCAATGGATGAAGGATTTCAGAAATGAACAGGAAGAATGTGAAAGTGGCTTCTTCAAACGCAAACACACTCGAGAGTATTGAATGACCGAATTCATCTGGGATCGCAAGAAACAAATTGGCAATACCAAATACACTTTTCAATAATTGTGTTAGCCGAAAAAGTAATTCCATTTCCGATATAGTTTATAGTGCTTGATTTCTCTCGAGAATATTTCTGCTATTTGTCGAAGTGATGACAATATGTTCCATGTGACTGAACGCGAACCGGCGGATTGAAGAAGCAAAGACCATCAGGCACCTGCAATTTGAGCACATTTTAGCTAATTTTGAATTGCCGGAGTATTGAAGTACTCCAGAACGAAAATATTCGATCCTAATTGCTCACCAGAACGGAGTAACCGATGCCAGACCGAGAAATAGAAACTGTGCGTATCCACAAAGCGTGACGTCGAAGTATCGCGCAACGATCTAAACGTGAAAATTGAAAATATTTTGAGCGAACTAAATCGTACGCTATTCAAGAAGAACAACGCATAGAACAGATAGGATACGAAACTGGTGATGATGAGTCCTTTCTCAGCCTTGAATCTGAAACTGAAAGTGTTGATGAAAAAAATACAGAATCTGTATATGCGTCAGAACGGTTGAGCTTCTCCTGTATGATGTTTGTCTAGACACTCACCGTCTGTTCTCATTCTGATCCACGGAGAGTTCTCGTCGGGCGAGAAACAAGGCGAGGGCAACATTGAGGACTAACGTGGAACAGGCGACAACAGCGTTCTCAGCGTCCAGAATCGTACGGTAAATCTGAAACTTTATATCAGTAGAGGTGAAGTTAAAGTTGTCCAGTAACGTGCATTCGGGAGATCATGGCTAGTTCAATGCCAATTCTGCATGATCTGTCGTCGAGAGAAGAAACATCGAACCTCACTGTACACTTCAACTCTTGGAATGAATATTGGGCCCGTGCCAAAGTCCGTTTCCATGTAGTATTGATTCGAGAATACGAACAGATTTATTATTTTCAGTGATGAAAGAAGTGCGGAAATGATGATCGATGAGTAGAAGAACATGGCATCCGACTGAGATGATTATTTTTTTTTAAATTAGACCAATGAATTTCTAGGCTGGCTCTCTTATTTCGCCATGATCCCTTGCCCTGTTTGATCTATAGAGAGAGATAATGCTATAGAGATAGAGACTCTATAGAGAGATAATACGAAACAATGAAGAGAGTCAGGTCATAACAAAATTTACCCCCTTCATTGCAGTGCTGATAATCGTTGTCAATCGGTTCAATGCGACGAAGAAGGCAGTGTGCTGCCCGATTCCGTTCACGAGAATATCAAAAGTCTCCGGAATTTATAAATGGAAAAATTAAAATATGCTTTTTTGCTGAGAAATGATTAACCGCGTACTCATTGGGTAACCAATTCTTGTATCTTCTAACAGGATGATTAGCGGACGAGCAAAGGCAAATGTCGCAATCTGGTAGTTAACGAGGAACGTCGTGCAGCAGAGCAGTTCCTATAGGAAATCTATATATATTCACAAACAATACGACAATTCGAAAATCACGCCTCTTCATTTTTGCACGCATGCACATCAGTCTGATCGATGAGAAAGCGTTGCAAATGATGAGACAAGTTCACTATTTGAAATCAAAAAGGCTTACCGTCAATCCATTGACGACAATGAGCTTGAACGTGTAATTGCCTGAATACGGAGGACAGAATAGCAACTTCGAGTACACGAATATCGCCAGTGGCCAAGTAATTAGTAGTAAGATTGTGATGAATAGTAGATTGAATAAGTCGAAAGCCGCAAGTAGTTCTTCGTCCGTCATTTCGGGCCGCCTTAGCTGGGTATCATTCTAACTCAGTCAACTTGAACGCAGTCTCTCTCCCGAGCCACGAGGTGGCTCCCACGATGAACGAACGTATTGAGTTTTTAGTGGAAAAAAACCGTGGGAATCTGGCGAGCGCCATGCTTCTGATGTGGCGCTCAGTGAGATCGATTTTGTTTGTATTTTGCAACTTTGGGCACATATTATTTGCTTGTTCCGAAATAGGCAACGTCCTCCCTCTTCTCCTCTTCTATCGCTCTGCCTTTGCTCGTTCCCATCTTTCTCTGCACCTCATAATCTGATGTGTGTGTATGGCCTTATCACTTGGTGCTGATTCATCGCTTTGTTGTGCACGCGTTTCACGCGTCGCGAAGTTTTGCGCAACGTATCCTATGTTCAACACTTTTTTCTCTTTTTATTGTATAATTTTTAACATATTTTCGGTTGTAGGCACCATGCCAGTCGTCACCCTCGTCTCTTCCGACGGCAACTCATTCCACGTGGACTCGAGAATCGCAATGATGTCGCAAACCGTCCGTGGCATAATCGAGGTTCGCGCCATTATTGCCCATAGAACATCAAGTAGTAATGAGTTGATGTGTCATTTTAGAAACAAAATCTCTTGAGGTGTGCGACTTCGAAGAGAAAGAAGAATCGAAGAATGACTTGTCCATTCCGCTGTCAAACGTAACGTCAGAGACGCTCAAGAAAGTGATCGACTGGTGTGAGCAACACAAGCCCGATGCACTCATCGAGGATGAAATGGTGGAACGAGAAAAGAAGAGACGAATCTGTTCCGAAGAATGGAATCGTGCATTCCTCGAAGTCTAATTTCCAAATATTTCGAAGTTATTTCAAAAAGAACATTGTAGATTGAAACCTCGGTCCTTTTCGATCTAATAATCGCCGCCAATTATTTGGACATCAAAGAACTTCTGATTCTCTGCTGCAAGGCCGTCGCAATCATGTTCAATGTAGTTTTTCTCCTTTTTTGGCATCAGGACGATTCTAAAACGTGTTCTGACAGATTCCATGTTGATTCAGGGAAAGTCGCCCGACGACATTCGCGAAACTTTCGGTATCATCAACGACTTGACCACTGAAGAGCAGCTGGTGATTGATAACGAAATTGCATGGATAAGTAATCATTATTATCGTTTTGACTCGTGAAATCATGCTTTTTAGACGCCGTTCGCCTTTACTCCACTTGTACCTCTTCCTTGAAAGAGGTAGGCAAAGTTCTCTGAAAACGATGCAATAAATTTTGAGCGATTGTTTTACAGGTTTTCCCACTTATGAATCTTCCCAACGAAATTCTTTCGATGATCCTCCAACAAATGCATCCAGTGAATAGACTCCGAGCTAGGATCTGTAAAAGACTCTATTTGGTGAGAATTTTATCTTGTTGATCATTCGTTACTATCAATAATAACCAGAAATAACGCAGTCAATTCATCGATTATTGCAGCTCGAGTCGATTGGCCGATATCATATTGGAGAACTAGTGATCGTCAGAGGCTTGCGATACCCCTTTGATCTGCCTAATTCAGAGAAGTAACTTAGACCGAGCTCCTCCTACGCATTTATTCTCCATTCCAGACTAGTCATAGGAATCAGTGATTCTGTTGAAACGTCATCATACATCGCCGTCCTTCAAAAAATCGCGACAAATAGCACTGTGGATTCCCTGATATTTATGGTAAGCTCATTCACTCCGGACGATAACGATAAAAGTGCAGAACTAGAGTATGATTAGAATGCAATAGATATATACGTTCTAGGAGACGCTCCTAGCATCGAATTTTGAGTTCGCGGACCTCATGCGTCACCTCAAATCAATCCGAGCTCGGTCATTGGTCATTAAAGTAAGTCACCGATTGAAACTTACATTTATTTTTTTAAAAAAGGTAGTGATGTATCCGTCAAGCAACAGTCATAAGACAAGACGACCGTTTCATATATGAAACAATTATTCGCTATTATTTGACTATTTTTCCATATTATTTCTGTTTCTTCAAGGGTGACTGCGGTCGCGCGAAGCTGGACGACATTAACGACGATACTTTGGACGAGTGGACACGTGACAAGGAATGTCTGCGCTTTCCGGAGGCGTACGGCCATGGAAACTTCGCGCTTGGAACTGAGATAACTGGCGTAGGATTATATCAGCTGTTTGAAGTGAGCGTCATGCAATTCTTGTTTTATTCGTTAGCCATCTTATCCAAATTCACTCTGAAGTAATCGTTGCGAACTCCGTTATCTCCATGGACATCATCCGATTGATAACATGCTCGACGAGTATAAAAAAGACCACACTTGAAGTCAATGTCAACCTCCTCGACATCACTTCGACGCTTCAACGTGCATGTCTTCGGACAGGCTGGGCGCACGATGGTGCGAAGGCTGGGCATCACGACTGCAGCCGGCTCGTTCTTTTCGACCAGGAGGGACGTGAGGGTGAGCTTGCACATTTCCTCAAAAGTATTCAAAACATGGAAGATCTCTCAAAATCTCGATGATGTGGTCGTATTAGCATTTTAGCAAGCGCGCACTGACCGGCGAGTAAGTACGATGAAACTAAAACTCGCTAAAACTCTCACTAAAACTCGTCGAACACTTGCAGGTTCACTTCTCCGACGGAATGCACCGCCAGTGCACGTCGAGGAAGTACTTCTTTATCATTGGCGAGAACATGCTGATCACATACCACCTAGCGTCGCTTTACGCTCCCGGACGAAGGGTGAGTAGTCGGAGAGAAGCAATGTTCCCGTTTCGTAGTTTAGTCAGTCAGAGAATTGAGAGATCCAGCCCGTCGTCGAGAACTATTTTGATTCTCTCACCATGTCATTAGAACGGGGGTAATCATCTATTCGTTTCGCACTCTCTCTCTCTCCAACTTCGACAAACTGAAAAAAGTCATTTGAAGAAATTGTCATTAGTGTCTTCGATAGACGAGAGATCATTAGGAATTTATTAAACAAATAAAATTCGTTGAATAAATATTCGTGTTATTGGAATTACGAGCCCCTTCTTTCAGCACCAACTCCAGTGCGAACCGTGCGATCTGTCGATGGAGCGGCAGAATGAGGACGGGTCTCTGCCGGACGATGACTATTTCACGGGAGCTCTGTCGATTCGCCATATTATCGAGACATTTCCGCCCGCGCCGCTTGTGTTCTCGTGATCAATGAAGCTTGAAATGCGAATCGACAACACCACATTCCGCACACTCGAAAGTCGAGCAGTATGTCCATGTCGTGGCTTGAGCGCATTGTATTGTAACACCTCAGCACATAATCCTTTTTTTGTCTCGGAACGTGTATCACAAATATAATCTCAGTACGTGCAATGGCATCGATACCTCACGAATCTTCATCTTCCCCGGAAACTTCTGAATCAATGTTTCTTTTCTCACACAATCTATCTTTGAAACGCTCGGTGCGACTGCGCCTAGATGATTATAAGCTCGCACAAATTATAGCCCTCAATGTGTAGTCACTTCTCGGTTGACTTTAACGTAAAATTACTGTTCTCTAGTATCTGAAAGCCCAAGACACTTCTCTTCTGCCTCAAAATCAATAAAATGTCGTCTGTTCCGTCGGATATTTCGCGAACTACTGAAAAGCTGATGACTTATTTTTTCTATGTTATTGGAAGTATATCGCTTCTTGTAAACACTGCTACACTTATCATAGTCTTTCGCAAAAGCTCAGCCCTGACGCCAGAAATAAAAAATATAGCGATATTTCAGCAAGTTTGATTATTCTTTGGTGTGCGTAGAGTCCAATTTTCTTTCTTAGCTTTCGTGTTTGGTATCGAACGCATCTCTCACCCTTCTATTCATTCCGTTTTTCTACCCGCGAATGGGCGGTGGTTATTGTGTCGGCATACTCTGCATGTGCCTACCATATGAGCATCTATTCGTTAGTTTCCATTGAGAAAAGAAGAAGAAAAAGGCAAAACATATTTTTACAGGCGATACAAGTTTTTCTCACGTTTTCAATGATTTCCGCATTCGGAGTAATGATTGTTGCGCGTCATCAATTGCTAATTATGGAAAACTCTATTTTAAAAATGCCCAAGCGTATGAGATACGGTAAAATATACAAAGTCAGTCTAGATAAAGAACAAACTATTGCAGTTGTCTACTTCATCATTGCTTGTGGAATTCAACTAGGAACGCTTTTCGCCGTCTTTTCACTGTATTCGGATAGAAAAATGCAGAACGCAGTGTTGGAAGAGGTTAGTTAATTATTAGCCTAATTTTCAAGCTAATAGTTATGCGATGTTTCGCAGAATATAAATATCAAATGGCGTGAGCGGGGTCTTAACTGGTTTCTGTTCTACGGTCCCGGATGGCCTTGGCTGATGCATGTCTCGCATTACGCCGGCATGGTGCAGCTCACAGTTTTCGTCGTATTGGTCCTAGCTCCTTTCGTCCACATGCTCGGCATCGTGATTAAGTCAGTCTCGTCTTTAGAGTATTTTTAGAATGTTGTGATTATTCAGCTCGCGAAAAAAGATGCGGACTCGAAAGCGGGACAAAGACAAGCATATTATCCACGCGCAAACTATCATCATTCAGGTAGGCCTTATAAATTCCATTATAAAATAATAGTTTTAGTTCCTTGTATTGTTCGTATTCATCGTTTTCCCATTTATTCCTGCGATGCTTGCGACGCTTCTGGAGGATGTGTACAGAAACACGCAAAGTAAGCCAAATGATGGTGGATGGTAGGAAGAAAATTAATACTACGGGAGATCATATGTACTTTCTTTGCTTTTCAACTTTCAGGAAATCGTGAAATGTTTCTTTCATTTCTGAAGAAAATTAATTTCGTCTTCTTCATTGCTTCATCGTTACAGCGTCCGTTGTAATCGCAGAGATGGTATTCGTTTGCTCGACTCTTCTCAATTCTGTCGTGATCATCTCTCGCAATCGGAATTATCGCAGCGCTGTTATCAACGCGTTCAGACGTATGCGCCATCGGCCAAACGATGTTGGAGCAATGAATAGTTCTTCGAAGGACTGAACTTTTTTCCCCTTTCGTTGTAGATAAATGAAATTTTTTTAAAAAAAAACTACTTCAAATAATATAAAAAGTGTTTATTACAGTTCTTGGTACAAATCTTATGATTTGATATCACGCTCGTAAGTAATGCAAGATCAAATGTTTAGCTTTTCGCTATGTAATCGCTCATTCATTTCTTTGGCCTCCCTCCTCCTTGAAACATCACTATCCACTTTTCGTCTCTCACAAATGCGATCTTTCAAACCCTGGTTGCACCTGCCCCTAGACCGCTACATCTCGCCCAAATTGGTGGTTTCAATGTGTAGGAACTTCCCGATCCTATCAAGAATTTTTTGATATGATTTTTTTTGTGTGACACTAGTGGACTCACTGGACTCTCTTGATCATTAACAACGCGCGAACTCGATTTTCCGTACTTCCTTCGAGTAATGGAGCTGTTTTTATTTTTCCCCATACGTTCTTCGAATAATTGACGCCAGGAATCCACTGTTGTCGACGCATACAGACAGAACAATTTGTTCCTGCTCGATGATATCGAATGGTACTTCGCTTCGGTTCGGAATGGAGATTGATCGTGCATTTCTTTTCACATTTTGGGATTAGTAAGTAAGCAATGTGATTCAACTGAAATACGTATCCTTAAAGCACACGAATGGCGCTTCCTTTCTTCAATTCTCTCACACTGCATCCACTCATGATTTTGCTTCTGAAAGATGCTAAAACAATGGCTTCAGACGTTCGACTGGGATATTTCTTAACCGAGGTTTTTGTTGTTTTTTCTTCGCAACTAATTCATTGCAGATTACTTTGGTTGCGTATGATTGGATTTTCAATTTGCTCCTTCGAATGACTCCAATCACACCGTACTCGGGATTTTACCTAAGCGGACCCGTTGCCAAAATGATCGAAAATAGAACGTTGATTATGGTAAATACCAGTTAGTCATGTTTAACAATATTGCAATGTCCTCAGATCATATTATCGTCAACTGTTACGGCGAACATTCCGTGTTTCTTGTTTCTGGTCATGCGGATGCACAAAAATACGAGTGGAGGACTGCGCAGCACGCTGAATTTCAACAATAGGTGATCGCAATTATTTTTTCTCTTGGATGGAATGATAGAAAAACTGCTCCCAGGAAGCTGAATGGAGATGCTTCCTAAAGAACGCATATTTATTTTATCGAGATTTCTGTTTGTTATTATGAATGAATTACCATTATTTATTTATTGCTTGCATTTTTTTCAGATGGACAGCCATCATGATGATTATTCACACTGTTACGATGGCCGTTAATGTCTTCGGATTCGCACTGTTCGCTGTCGAATCGGACGATGCATCGGTTATTTTGAACGTAAGTTTTGAAGAACTACAGTACCGCTCAAAAGTTTGGAAACTTTTTTCCAACATGTATAACTTTCTTCAAAATTGAGATAGAACCCCACGGTTTGCAGCGATCGAAGGCAAAAGTATTGGGTAGCAACCTCATGTGGTGTAGTGGTCTATTGCTCCACGTACTCATTCGGCGCACGCTTTTTCCCGAGGAGTATTCGATTTTATTTTTTTAAGCCTCTACGGATTTTTGCTACCAGTTAATTTTTTCTGTGGTGTGAGTAGTACCATTGACGGATGTGATCCACTATAGGAGCCAGCGCATTTCGCAACGAGCGAGGATATCGATTTTTCGACACCATACTTAAATTTTCAAAGCGGCATAACTTCAGTATAGGATGAGCTAGAGGTCTGAAATTTGGCAGGTATTACCAGTAAGTGGTAGTGCATGATTCTGCCAAGTTTGAAGTATATCGAACAACTGCAACGGGAAATCGAAAAATTTCGTAATTTAACTTTCAAGGTCTTAGAAAATACAATTCCCGTGATGGGAAAAATCTGAAATCATGCATCAAAACGAGGAATCTATTAGTGAATTTGTGTACAAAATTGCAAAGTGACGGCTTCATTTTGGCGCATTTTAGGGTACCACAACCACAAGTATCGGACTTGCTAAAATGACGCTCAAGTCCGATTGCTCGATTGAAGAATTGTGAAGAATCATGCTCTTATCGATTTTTCTCTCTCCAAATATTTTGCTAGTGCCTTCTCAAAGCACTTTACGATGATTTCGATTAGAATTTCACCACATTCGACATCTTCGAATAAACCAGATGTAGAAGATTTCATGATTTCAGTTATTGCACCTACCTGATTATGGCACCCCCTAATGCGCCAAAATGAAGCCTTCACTTTGCGATTTTGTACACACATTCACTAATAGATTCCTCGTTTTGATGCATGATTTCAGATTTTTCCCATCACGGGAATTGTATTTTCTAAGACCTTGAAAGTTAAATTACGAAATTTTTCGATTTCCCGTTGCAGTTGTTCGATATACTTCAAACTTGGCAGAATCATGCACTACCACTTACTGGTAATACCTGCCAAATTTCAGACCTCTAGCTCATCCTATACTGAAGTTATGCCGCTTTGAAAATTTAAGTATGGTGTCGAAAAATCGATATCCTCGCTCGTTGCGAAATGCGCTCAATGGCTCCTATAGTGGATCACATCCGTCAATGGTATTACTCACACCACAGAAAAAATTAACTGGTAGAAAAAATCCATAGAGGCTTAGAAAAATAAAATCGACCACTCCTCGGGAAAAAGAGTGCGCCGAATGAGTATGTGGAGCAATAGACCACTACACCACATGAGGTTGCTACCCAATACTTTTGCCTTCGATCGCTGCAAACCGTGGGTTTCTATCTCAATTTTGAAGAAAGTTATGAATGTAGGAAAAAAGTTTCCAAACTTTTGAGCGGTACTGTATAACATCAAATGAACTCTAATTGGAGACTCTGACTCTCATTTTACAGCAGCCCGAACTTCGTTGGTTGAGTGATCGCGGTGCGCGGATATTAATTTTTGGATCGTTCGGAGAAGCTCCAAGTTTTCGCTTCGGTTAGCAGGCTTACTGCCTTATTATTCTATTTATCTTCCTGATATTTCTGCTCCAGAACTCTACATACTCGGTGTATCTGTGCTCACCAATGCGCCTGTTCCCGCCATTATTACGATTGATGCAGTGATGAATTTGAGGACTATCAAGTCGGTCAGTGCACAATATCAATAAATTCTAACCGAAATGTTTTAGGCAGCAATATCGAATAGAACACTACAAATCTCACAGAAATTACTGAACTTATTCGTGCTACAGGTATTTCGTTCGATAAATGTAACTGATCATATGAAATCTCATTTTCCATGTAGCTTCACGCCGCTCTCATCAGTATGGTTCTTCCACTCTCTTTGATGTTTTTCCCGATGCTTGTCGACATACACGAAGCAAATGATGTGGTCATCTTTTCCCTGCGGTTTATAAGTACGGTAAGAAGTAAATAAAAAAATTGCGTCAGATACGATAATTATCATCGCAGTTACTACTGGCCCTCGATCCTTTTCAATTTCCGCTGTTTTTCATATGGAAATGTGCAGGAAACGTGAAAGTACTGTGGTCAAACTCAGTTGCCGTCACAAATTGTTTAATATTCAGGTCAGCATACGAGCGCTATTGCATCGACATTCCGCGCGAGGAAGCAGTATTAGGGACATCAGTTTCTGGCACAATCTCCGGTGATTCTCAATGCTCAACATCACTTATGGGATGATTTTATTGCCAAAAAGAGTTAGGCAGTGAACAACGGGTGACTTATGAGCCGAGACAGGCGATCTTGCTGATATCCATGCCCACGTACTGCCACGTCGTCCCGTCGCCAGAGCACTCCAGTTCCACGGTGATCTTCCCGTCGACTGCACCATCACCACCGTCGCTCACCTCAGTCTCATCGTTGATCTGCAATCACACGCAATAAATATTTAAGAAAATACCCCGCTCCTAATCGGGCTGCTGAATTAATTTTTTTCGGATAGTCCGCGGGCAATGAAGGAGCGGTAAAAGAGAACAACTATTGAGCGAGTCCAAATTTCACGGAGGATAACACAAACCATGATCACGGAGCCTTCGCAAATGAACGTCCACATATTGCAATCCTTGACCTTGCTTGTGAACGGCTGCGCACCATCGGAAAAAAAGACATTTGAGAATTTAACGAAGCAATTGTAAAAAAAATATTCATGTTGCTGTTTTTGCTTGGGTTTATAATAATATTGGGATGATAAATAAACTCACGAGCGAAATCTTCGTCGATGATTGGGGCTGGGGCTAAACACGTTTTGCATCCTGTAATAATGCAGTTCATTCCCATTAAAATATATGAACAAATGCTGGTTACTGCATCAGGAAAACTGAAAAAAAAATATGTTCACCTATGGTCGTAGTCGTGGTAGGTTCAGTGGAAGTTGTAGTGGATACAGTTGAAGTGGTGGTTTCCTCTGTAGAGGTGGATATAGTTGGCAGAGTGGAGGTTGTAGTAGGAGAAGGCTTCTCTGAAAATATTCATTTATAAATACCACTGTTCTTTGGTCTAACCTCTGACGCAAACAACTGAAGGTACAGTCTTGCCAGAGGAAGTGAACCATATCCGTCCCTTGCATTGGATCTTGAAAAAAGTGGTAGCATAGGAAGAGTTTTACATTACATTTACAAGAGAAACATAGGAAGACCTAGGAAGAAGAAGGAAGAGAAGAGGAAAAGGAGATTTTAGTCTTGCAATTACTATGTCAAATTTATAATCGGTTAATCAAAAATACCGTGTCGACAATGGCTCCGTTCACAGCAAGATGCCAGCCGGTATTCGCACAAGCGATCGATTGATAGTGAATTCCATGAGAGGTGATAACTGAACCAAATGAAATATAGCAATGCTTAACATCACGACTTGACTTCAAAGTATATTTGCTAACTATGGCTTGGTTTTTACTCATACTTAGGAAGATGCTAAAAGTCCAAAATAACTGACCTGAGGTGCGAAGCGGCTGCTTTTCATCGCACAAATATCCCACAGAGGGGCAGTTTGCTTCCTTGTCAATCGTTACGGTTTTGCATGAACGATGTTCTAAAATTCAAATAAAAAAGAGCTGGTTTAAACAAATTACCATGCTCATCGCTTCCCTCGGACCTCCACAGCGAGCTGCACATTGAGGCAGATATGAAGTAGGAAATGATGAGCGCGGAGTGTCGCATGTCTCAGAGAAGAGAGTGATCTCCGCGTCCTAATTTCTCGTTAAATAGTCGCGCAATTCTCGTTGATTGGTTTTGGAAAGGTCAAATTTAGCCGACGACGAAGAGAACGGGAACTAAGCTCTCGAAGAAAATTAACAAGGAGTATTAGTATATTCATGTTTAAGGCCCTGCCCCACTCCTATAAGAATGTCTGAGATAAGAAGAAAGTCATAGATCAAAATTGTTTTTTTCAGGAACATTCTTTGTTGTGACTAGTCAATTCGAGAAAACTAATTAGCGCTCCTCCATTGTCGGTCGAAGATTGATGGGTGCACTTGGAACATTTCATCGGAAATAAAGTCAAATGCAGAGGAGCAGCGAGCAAACGAGTGTGAAAATGACTGCAGTGAGGACGCAATAGCTCCATGTAAAATATTTCTTATTTTTTCATTAGGATGCACAAAAATAATGGACTGTATCGTATCGTATTCAGTCCAGAAAAAAAACAACCACGAAAATATTGAATCTCACAAAATCGATCTCACAAAAAACTCCGTGCGAGTGCGCTTAGATTACTATTCTAGTAAATTGAGGGTTTCGAATCTTACTCGCTTCTCGGCTGTTTTCCTTCAAAATATTTCAATGTCTGTTCCGTCGGATATTTCGCGTTCAGTTGAACAACTTATGATTTATTTTTTCTATATTGTTGGAGCAATATCGCTTGTTGTCAATGTTGCGACACTCGTTATAATTATCCGAAAAAGCTCGGCGCTCATACCAGAAATCAGAGCGATTTCGACTTTCCAACAGGTGAGCGAGCAGTATTCAATGAAGAAAATAAGAAGAAATCGATGTCTAGCTTTTCTCTCTGTTCTCAAATGCCTTTCTAACTCTACTGTTCATTCCGTTCCTCTACCTTCGAATGGGCGCCGGCTATTGCGTTGGAATCCTCTGCTTGCTCGTTCCATTTCAATATCTGATAGTGAGGAGCAGTGCTGACAATTCGGCATGCATCTCTCCTCATTTTGCATGCTCATTTGTATTTGTAACCAAAGAGCATTTGAAACGCGGAAGGCACCTGCCGGTTTGTCAGCCTTATTGAAAAGCCTTATAGATGATTCAAGTGTTCCTTGGGATGAGCATGCTATCCGGATTAGCCATGATGATCATTGCTCGTCATCAATTACTAATTGCGGATGACTCCATTGTGAAGATGTCAAGGCGGGCCAGATATTGTAAACAAATATGAAATTTGGTAGAGAAAATGGGCCGTATACTCAAGGCGCTTTCTTCATAACTGCATTCGCACTTCATCTGGAGACACTTTCCACCGTCCTTTCTTTGAATTCGGTTAGGAAGAAGCAGAATGAAGTGATGGACGATGTGAGTGATTGCGTAATTCGGCTCCTATCTCTCCTCGATTTAAATAGACCCTGGCGAATTAGCTTCAATTGCACTTCAGCGACAATGATTCAGAATATCCAACTGAGATGGCGTGAGCGGGGCCTCAACTGGTTTCTTTTTTACGGTCCCGGCCTGCCGGCAGTTATGATCGTTTCGAAGTACGGATCTTTCGTGCAAGTCGCTGTATTCTTCGTGCTCGTTTTCATTCCATTCGTGCACATGCTCGGCATTGTATTGCAGTGAGTTGTTTTCGAATTTCGAAATTCATAAGTTGGATAACATTTTTGATATGATCATGAAATTGCGTATCACATTTTTAAAATGATACGATGGTAATTGCATTCCTACTAAAATATTCCGTGCGGCAATCGCGTTAGCTCCGCCCCTTTTCACTTCGTTTTTCGCGATTTCCTCCCATTTTCACTTGCTTTTCTTAGTTTTTAATGATAAAACTGGATTTCTGGTATGGTTTAACGCTCGTCAAGTATCAATTATATATTTAATGCTTAATTTTAAGCGCGGTCATAGTTTAATAGCAATTTCATTACGCGCGGAACAATAAACAACTGCGCGTAAAAATGTGATATGCGAACTTCACAGGGCCCGTAATAAGCTGTTGCCGAGGCAACGAGAGAAAGACGTGCACATTATCCATGCGCAAACTATCATTATTCAGGCACATTTGAAGTTACAATTTTGACGTAATCGACATGTTTTAGTTCATTGTCGTGATCATTTTCATCGTCTTTCCATTCGTTCCGGTAGTGATGTCGATATTTCGCGATGAAGTCTACAGGGACATGCAAAGTTTGCTCTATTGAAAGTCAATGATATCACTAAAGAATATTCCAGATGCCGTCGTAATCGCCGAGATGGTCTTCGTTTGCTCGAGTCTGCTCAACTCGTTCGTGATTGTCTGGAGAAATCGAAACTATCGAGCGGCAGTCGCCGATATGATAAGGCTGAAACGCCCACGCCAGCGGAAAAGTGTTAGCATAGCAGCACCGAAAGAGGCTGTTGAGAATAAATGAAGTGATCTTGGACTTTGGTAATCCAGAATCTGACACTCGTCCTCATATTGCCGATGCTATTTGAAGTTGTTTTTCTTAGAGCTCAAAAAATTATGCATTGATTACTTCATAAATTTATAACTGAATTTGAACTTTATTCTGGGTAGGACACTCCTTTCGGCGGTGCCTTATGTGTCTTATGTGCCGAGACACGTGATAAATGAGACATCAGCGCCGGCGAACTGCCACGTCGCGCCGTTCGCACTGCACTCCAGCTCCAGAGTGACCTTTCCGTCCGGTGTCCCGTCCCCCGAATCGCTCACTTGCTCGCCATCGTTGAACTGCAACAGCGGATTGATCATTTCAAGCAAACCAGAGATATTAGAGACGGGATACTGACATTTGGTGGTCCTAATATGTTTTAAAAATTTCGGTATCTGAAGCATGAAATCGAACACGTTTGCACGTGGTACATGATTTTAGATAATATAACACTCACCTCAATCGCGTATCCTTTGCACACGAACGTCCACTTGTTGCAAATCTTATCTTTGCTTGCAAACGGCTGCGCTCCATCTGAATTATATGCGCCCCATCTAATGTATTCATCCTGCTTATTTGGCAAAAACTATTTGATGATAATGCCACTCACGCGAGAAATCTTCGTCGATGGTGGGTGAAGCGGCAGCACACGTTGCGCATGCTGCAATTATACACCATATTTCTATGAAACTGTGCGATGTGCGAATGATTGCTTATGTAATAAAGCACACAGTGAAAATTTTACCTATGGTCGTAGAGGTGGTTGGCTCAGCAGTAGTGGTAGTTGATTCAGTGGAGGTGGTGGTGGTTGGCTCAGTAGTAGTGGAGGTTGTTGCCTCAGTTGAGGTAGAAGTTGATTCCGTAGTAGTGGAGGTGGTTGGCTCGGTAGTAGCATGCATGTAGCATCCGACCTTGTAGATGTTGCGGCCCTGGTACTGCCACCACGTCGAACCCGCCTTGCACGTGAGAGTCACGGTGATCTTGCCGTCCGTTACTCCGTCATCCGCATCGTATACGGACACTTGACTGTTGAGCTGCAAATTTTTGAATTTTTCCTGGGAATACTACTTCCTGCTATAATACAGCATAAATTGCGTTGAACATTTTAAAATTGGGCAGCAGTGTGAAAATTTAGCCCAAAAAGGGGATCAATATTACAAGTTACCTGGATGTCTGTGCCACCGCAGATAAACGTATATTCCATACAGGGTGGGCCTTTGGTAATGAATGGTATGCCTCCATCTGCAAATTATCGTTGAAAGATAGACAATAAATTTCGGCAATTGTCGGCGTTTCATTTTTTTTTGATATGTCAACGGACACCAATCTTAGAGCGTTGGCTTTTCATTTTTTTTAGCGTAGACTCGGGGATTCAGAATACAAAAAAGGACTCACTTGCGGGGTTTTCATCGATCTCTAACGCATTAGCTTCACACTTCTGGCAGGCTGGAAAATAGTAGCTTTTAATTTGCCAAGATTTTTTTGCAGCCTTCCACAGACCACTATGTTTTTAAGGGGAGATTTTCTGAATTTATTGTACATCATCCTTTTTTCAAGAAAATATACTATTTTTAGAGTATATGTAGGCAAGCAACATCAATTACTTGCCTGTGGTCGTAGATGTGGTTGATTCAGTAGAAGTGGTGGTAGGTGGCTCAGTTGAAGTTGTTGTTGATTCAGTAGAGGTGGTGGTAGTTAGCTCAGTTGAAGTTGTTGTTGATTCAGTAGAAGTGGTGGTAGTAGGCTCAGTTGAAGTTGTTGTTGATTCAGTAGAGGTGGAGGTAGCAACCGTTGTGGATTGAGATGTACTCGGTATCGCTGTAGATAAGGTTTTCTCAACAGAACTACTCCTTGAGCTACCTTTGATGCAAATTGCCGAAGGTACTGTTTCGCCGTAAGTAGTAAACCATTCCCTTCTATCGCATCGGATCTTCAATATCAATTTTTATATCATAATATGTAACCGTTTGCATTTCAGCTAGGGAAGTCCAATTATGAATTTCAATTGCCAAATAAACTGAATAATTACCCTGTCTACAATCGATCCGTTCACAGCCAGCCGCCAGTCTCTATTTGCACACGCTATCGATAGGCAATTGCACGAGTCCGTTGTGAGAACTCAACCGATTAAAATCTTATCAAGTACTTTGTTCGCTGTAGAAAAAAATGACAAAAATCGTTGTTTGACTAACCGAACGCGCGGAGCGGTTGCTCTTCATCGCATGCATATCCCTCCGAGGGGCAGTTTCCAGCTTTGACAATCGGCACTGTCTTACACGCACGACACTCTGAAATCTGAGAATACAGAAGACCGTTAAAACGGTGATGGGGCGGGAAGATATTTATATTCGTTACCGTGCTGAGCATTTTCTTCGAGCCACAGCCGCGATTTGTCACAATCACTGGTGATTACTGTAGTTAGCAAGAAGCAAACAACGATCGCTGATCTGTGCATGGCGCCGAATAAGGAGTGATTGTCGCTCTCTTGTAATTAGCTAGTCACTGTCGACGAGGAAAGATGTTCTGCTTCATTCTCGGCTCTGTTGTGACTAGTGCAAGCTAGAAAAGCAATTAGCGCCTATCCATTCCTGGTCGGCGAAGGTTCTGAGTGCATTCGTTTCGCCCACGTCAGGGGACGAATGTAATGCCACAATGATCAGGTACGATTTCGATGATTTCGAAATATGTTCATTCTCTTTTCACTCACGCTCAGGGAAAAAATCGAAAATAACCAATTTGTACCAAATTCTATAATTTGATACCCAAATACATTCAATGGGCAGACCTGCCTACCATGGGCGGACCTGCCCACACCGTTTCCATCAATTTCCTCAGTGTTAAGAGACCTGATCGGTAAAAAGCGAGCACTCCGCGGACACGCTCCTACCGAATTTGGATTCAGATGCCCATACTCTAGTGTTAGAAGGGCCTTGGCCCCACAGTAGACTTACAGACCATTATTTCCTATTTCGCCGTTCAGGGTAGGAGAAAGGCGATAAATTGGTGAAAATGGTCGAAAAATCATAATTTCTCTACCCGATAAGATAGACTCAATTTCTAATTTGCAATACATTTGGGGTACCCAAACTCAGTAAATCAGCCAAAAAGATGTTTTTATGCTCAATTGCTAAACCGCTTTTTAGACTACTTTTTCGCATTTTTCTCGAAAAAGGGTCAATTTTGGAAGGGCACCAAGGACACACTATGTGCGTAGTGTAGCCCACTGACCTCCTCAACGATTCCACTATTGAGAATCAAGATCGATTTAACCCGGTAAAGGAGCAGTCCGATCAAATGAAAGGCACCGCTTAGTGCAAGCCGAAGAAATCGCTCTCTAGACTAGATTTCCATACAGATCTGCTAAAAACCACTCACATGAGATTAACGTACCTTTATGCAATTATTTATTACCATTAGAGTCGAATCTGCGACAATGACTTTTTTGACCCATGACCCGGGGTTCATGCCTCAAAAGTGACTCATGACCATGAACCCCGGGTCATGGTCCGAAATGGACCGAAAAAGTCATGATGGAGGATCATCAAGTACTACACACCAATAGATGCTACAGTATCCCCATAATATGATGTACTCAGAAATTCCGTAATTCGACAGGCTTGGGGCTGATAATAGTGTTTTTTGCAGAATTTCTCGCTAAAAACTAATGTCTCAGCCATACGCCTGTCGAATTACGGAATTTCTGGGTACATCATATTATGGGGATACTGTAGCATCTATTGGTGTGTAGTACTTGATGATCCTCCATCATGACTTTTTCGGTCCATTTCGGACCATGACCCGGGGTTCATGGTCATGAGTCACTTTTGAGGCATGAACCCCGGGTCATGGGTCAAAAAAGTCATTGTCGCAGATTCGACTCTAATGGTAATAAATAAATAAATAAAGGTACGTTAATCTCATGTGAGTGGTTTTTAGCAGATCTGTATGGAAATCTAGTCTAGAGAGCGATTTCTTCGGCTTGCACTAAGCGGTGCCTTTCATTTGATCGGACTGCTCCTTTACCGGGTTAAAACGATCTTGATTCTCAATAGTGGAATCGTTGAGGAGGTCAGTGGGCTACACTACGCACATAGTGTGTCCTTGGTGCCCTTCCAAAATTGACCCTTTTTCGAGAAAAATGCGAAAAAGTAGTCTAAAAAGCGGTTTAGCAATTGAGCATAAAAACATCTTTTTGGCTGATTTACTGAGTTTGGGTACCCCAAATGTATTGCAAATTAGAAATTGAGTCTATCTTATCGGGTAGAGAAATTATGATTTTTCGACCATTTTCACCAATTTATCGCCTTTGTCCTACCCTGAATGGCGAAATAGGAAATAATGGCCTGTAAGTCTACTGTGGGGCCAAGGCCCTTCTAACACTAGAGTATGGGCATCTGAATCCAAATTCGGTAGGAGCGTGTCCGGGTAGTGGGCCAAAATGCTCGATTTTTACCGAGCCGGTCTCTTAAATCCAGTGTCCTTCTCAATTCACTCAATGCTTACTACAAATGGGCACCCCTGCCCACCATGGGCAGACCTGCCTTTTTTCCATACCCATTTCCAATGTGACGTAATCATGCTGCAACGTGGTCGTGGTCGTCCCACGTCACGATTTGTAGTAAGATGCGCGCACGTTACCGTCTATCCTTTTCCCCTTCCATTCCTACCCCAAATCACACTGGTCATAAAATCACACTGATCCGAAATATTCAAACACCCTGAGTCCCATCACGACGTTTACCGTATCACCTCCCTCTCTTTTCCCTTCGCCTTTTTCTTACGAAAAAGGTCAGTCGAGACCGAACTACGGCACGCTGTCGTGGTTTCGGGGCAGATACTTCTATCACAGTCGGCTCGTATCAGTCACGTTATCTAACCCGATCTGGGGAAGATACTACATCATTCATCACATCAAGCATCATTGTATTCTTCACTATCGAGGGAAGATACTATATTCAGTTCATCCAGTTACCAATCGGTCAGTCAATCCTTCTTCATCCCTTTACCCACCCTGCCTTTCTCGTAGTAATATAATTCATCGTTATTCCTTGTAAAATAAATTATATTTGTTTATTAATCACTTTCGCTCTCTCTCACACCGTGAACCCAACTGTCTTCCACCATAATAAGTTGGTGGAATTCAGTACACAATTCTTTATTAGATTCATATACATTTCGATTCGTTGCACAACAACAAATACAATCGGCACAAAATAAAGTGGGACCGGGGTGAAACAATGCGCTTATCCTAAACAGGCGATCTTCTTCACTTCATCGCCGGCGAAGATCCACTTCTTCCCGTCGCCAGGGCAATTGATCGTCACCGTGATCTTTCCGTCTTCATGTTCGCTCACGTTATCTCGACCGTTGAACTGAAGATAGTGGCATGGGCGCAAGGTCGGATGAGCATTTTAGGAGGCGATAAACAACACAGCATTCTACATCGACAGGAAAGGGTTGTAGTCGAACTGCAAACTTGAAAGATAAAATGTTTCTGAAACTTATCTCGATTCTCATTTTGTCTACCTGAGTGGTTGAAATCCGGATATGTTTCACAAACTTTTTAAATTCTGATTTTGTTTTGCAGTTCGATTACGGTGCGCGGGAAAATTCAAATCTTAATCCCTTTGTTCACCCTTTTCTGGAGAGAACAAAGGAGGTCAGACTGCTGTGACAACAGACTAGAGCATTCTTCAGTGAGGCTTATTTGCTGCTGGTTTACCTGCATCGCAAACGAATGTCCACGTGTCACAGGTCTTGTCTGTTGTGCTGATGAACTTCTTTGCTCCACCTGGAATAACAACAATTTGATCAATATGATACAAAACCATAATTTTACGAAAATCAACTCGTTTCGCTGATGAATTCATGATTTTTTAAAATATAATTATACGTAATGGAATAAGAAAAAGACGCTTACTAGCGGCATCTTCGATGAGAGTAGGAGCTGGCGCGGTGCACTTACATGCTGTAAAGGATCGCATTAGCAATGTAGTAGGAATCTTGGTTTAGGAATGAAGAAAATTCGACCAGAATTCCCGAAGGAGTGTGTGCCACGGCAATTCAACAAGAGTAAGTAATAGCAAATGGTCCGCTCACGAGGTTGGGTGACGGGGGCCGGAGTAGTAGTGGCGGGAATTCCCGGCTCCGGATGCTTCGTCGGAATGCACGCTCTCGTCGTTGAGGATGTGATAACAATGAGAAGGAAGCTTCCGAGAAGATGCTGCATCTAATACTGAAGAAAACTACCATATTATGAGTTATCCAACTGGTCGCTATTAAAATCCTAGTAAAAGAGGCACTTTTTATATTTCTATTTTTTTTTCGTTACCATTTTCATTCCCCACTAGTGTTGATCGCTCGAGTGTTATTCGCCGAGCGCTCGCTCGACGAATGAGTGGAATGAAACCACTCGCGAGTGGAAATCCACTCGAGAATGAAAATGAAGAAATCCACTCGCAAGTGCCCGAGCACTCGCGAGTGAAAAGTGAAAAATGCACTCGCGAGTGAATCTCATTCGCGAGTGAGAAGAGAGGAAACCGCTCGCGAGTGACGAGTAACTCGAAATGACAACACTATCGGGTAGACGCCCACGACCCATAATCCTATATCGAGAACTCAGTTAGCCAGATATTAGTAGGACGCCTTCTTTGACTAACCTGACTGCCTTGTGCTAGTGCCCGCTCGGTCCTCCGGTTTCTCCTCGTACGCCGGAGGCGGTTCCATGCCCCTGAATTCATTTGAATTAAAGGCAAGATATGATCAAGGGCTCAATAATCGACACACACCAATTACATTTTTTAAATTACAAATAGGGAAATGTGCATGCAAAATTGTAATCAATCGTGAATGAGAACAGCGATATCAGAGAGATTAGCGCGCATGCCAGACATCAAAAATATTTAGTGTGGTTATGTCGATTTTTTTGGAACAACAATCAGAGATAACACTGAACAACGCTGAAACAAAACTACTTTAATCATTGGATGGCTCGAATAGCAAGTGAAAACAAATGGACGCAAAAAATGTACAAAACAATTTGTTATTTTTTTTGGAACAGCACGCGCTCAGTCGATCGATCTATTCCGAATTCCTCCGAATTTCAACGCAACATGAAACACAACTCGCCGGGGCGAAAGCTCGAGTCACCTTTTCCGCTTTATTTATACCCCCTTCTTATTCACACCTCTCTGCCATTCAAACTGTTTGAGCTCAACGAGAGAGGAACGCTCTCTTGCATTCAGATTCTATCTCGTATTGTCTGCCTCTCCTGATTCCAC
>LS487873.1:867341-888033 GCA_900490705.1 Pristionchus arcanus
TATGTAACTTTTCACGAGGAATCCAATAAAAAAATTTATTTTTACCCATCAGTGCATTTTTTTTCCACGAAAATTGTTTTTGCTCCAAAAAAGCTCATAACTTTTTTTCCAGGTGAATTTTCCTTTAATTTTTTTTGTGAAAATTTTTCTTTTTTCATTATCTGAAAGATTTTATACTTTGTTGGATGATAGGAAGCCCCACAAAAAACTTTGTATGGCACCCCTCGCATCATGAAGTCAACCATAGGAAATTCAGTTTTTGAGATACGACTTTTTAAGGTCGATTTTCGAGTTCTACGTGAAAAGTTGATTCTAGGGCATTTTTTTCAGAATATTCTATTTTTTACTGTACGGTTATGGGGTGAAATCGCTCAGTTCTCTCAGATAGTGTCTCATAAAGTGAAAGAAAGAGGCGGACTTAATAAGATATTGGAGATAACGAAACCGAAAGTGATACAATGGGCGGAAAACGAAGATCAGTGCGTTGAGGTTCGGACCAATTGTGGACGCATCAATAGAGCAGTAAATCTGACTCTTCGTTCCTCATGCTCTCTAACCGGTCAGAGCGACGAGAGAGCACGTGGAATGAAGAGACGAACACCCTGCACACCTTGAAACCTTTTGCAGAAATTTTCGGCATTATATATTGTAGGGAAGTAAAACTAACGAGTGGGTGTGGCGAGAGCGGGAGTGGCGGGAGTTAGGCGTCCCGGAACCTTCATCGGAGTACAGGCCCTTGTCTCGATACTGATCTCTTCTCTCTCTCACTCTCTCTCTCTCTCTCTCTCTCTCTCTGAGCTTTCAAATCCCTGTGCGGGGTGCGATGATATCCCGATCAAGGGAGAAAGAATTTGTATCATGTTTATTAATTCAAAAGAAAGAGGAAATACACTATTCGAACATCGACTTTGCACGTGAAATAGGCCTACCTGGATATTTGTACCGTCGCAAACGAGCGGATATGTAGCACATTCCGGTCCTTTCGTGATGAATGGTTTAGCGTTATCTAGAATTTGTCAACTTTAAAAAGTGAGTCAATGATGTCTGAAATAATAAATGTCAAAGAAATTTGATAGTTCATACCAAGAACTATGATTATTGAGCTTGGCCCTGGTTTTAGGTTGTTTAGAGGTGTTTCTCAATAAAAAAACTCACTTCAGGGACCTTCGTCGAGAGTGACGGGAAGAGTTAGGGGGCCGCACTTAATGCACGCTGTAAAATTATGATTTTCAAACGAAGTAACAGTTTCTGATTTTAAAAAAATCCCTAACGTGGGGAAATTAGTACACGTTTTAGGAAGACAACAGCTCTAACGTGCAAACATTCGTGCTTAACATTAGCAGTTACTTCTCTCACGTTGAGACTATGCATAAATAGAGCCTAAGCACATACGCGGCTGTGTTGCCGGGGCGGGGGTGGCAGGAATTCCCGGTTCCGGATGCTTCGTTGGAATGCACGCCCTCGTCACATAAGGTGCTACGACGATGAGTAGAGTCAAGATATGGCCCATGTGACATGTCGGCGCTCCCATTTACTGAGGTACTCAATTACAATCGATAAAACAAGCACAACTTTATATACCGATACATATAACACAGCTCTTCTGAGATATCGCAGGTACCCCTTGACAAAATGTTCAAAGTGCTTCGATTCGGGCCAAAATTTCAGGGTTCATGCATCCATGGACCAAGAATATATGGCTAACTTGAATAGGCCATAAAGTCATTCGTGCCCTCAAACCAGCTCCGGAGCGGTCGGATTTTCGAAAAATCATAACTTCCTTTAAAATTGAGGTAGAAAATTTTTGAAAAGCGGAAAATGATCGGTACGAAAAGGCGAGAAAACTCACTTTTTGACCCGAAAGGATTCATCAATTTTGAAATTATGAAGCTAAAAATACGATTTGTTCGACCACAAAAGTGGCCACCGTGAAAAATTTTCTCATCAATACATAAAAATTTATGCCATTTTCGGATTCTCCGTTGAATTCTGGTAAAGACCTCAAAAAATTACGGGAATCGAAGACTATACATTTTTGTTATATAGCTTCAAAGAGAGCATTTTGCGTGTTTTTGGCAATTAGCCTTCCTTGACTCTAGTCGGAAATCACCGATAGAGGGGAAATATCGTTCTCATTTCCTTTTACTATTTTTAAATAATGTTATTTGAGTCTATTCTGAGTCATTGGTTTATTTGATTTCATAATATGCTGATCAGGAGGCGAAAATATCAACTTCAGTCAATTTGATGCTCTCAAACTCACGTTTCGCCCACATACCTCTCCAGTTCTTTGAATGTATCGCTCTCTTACAAGTCCAAGGAATCCTCTCAGATGTTCCACAGCGTGGGCAAAACGAGGGGAAGGTCGGAGGAGACGGAATGATAGGGATTCATTCAAGATAACATAGGTATCGCGAGAGAATGTTGCAAAAATGAGCCCTTTGAGAACAACTTGTAAAATATTGTTCCGATTTCGACCAAACTATATTGGGGGAATATGCTAGGAACACTGTTTCGAAAAAAATATGAATTTTGTCCCAGGGCCGGCATTTAGGAAATATCCGGCTTTGGACCTGGCTCTGGCGGCTATCAGACGTGCTAGAAAGTTGCGCACGGGCTTAAATTTTTTTTATTATAAACATATTATCTTTTTGACTAAAGAAATTTGAAAATTTTCAAGAATTTTTGATCGAAAAACTTTTAAAAAAATCACCATAATTATTTTCTCATATTTTTTCTTGTAGATATATTAAGCAAGTCGAACACATGCATTTTCGTTGCAGAATTTGGATGTGTATATCCATAAATGCCTACAAAAAAATTATGGGAATCAGGTGTGGTTGGAATTTGCTATCCCTTCAAAGGTGCGTTAAAATCAATGATTTGGCTACATTGTGAAGAAGCAATTGTCGGTAAATTATAGAAGCAATAATTGAATTTCGGGTTACGGTGTAATGCTGGGCTACTGTACTATGTATTGCCATACACTGCTTGAAATTAATGAAAAACATTTTTGGTCTATTTCGAACCATGACCGGGTTCATAGTCCACCTTTGAGGCATGAAAACTCGGTCATGGGACAAAAAATAATTGATGCAGAATCAAATTATATGCCTATAAAAGATGTGGGAAGGTGTAAAACAACTATTTGAGTTATATTTGGCTTGGCTGCTATAATTTACCGACAATTGTTTCTTCACAATGTAGCCAAATCATTGATTTTTGCACCTTTGAAGGGATAGCAAATTCCAACCACACCTGATTCCCATGAAAATTTTTGTAGGCATATGAGACACTATCTGAAAAAACTGACCGATTTCGAAAAACAGAGCCTCAACGACTAACTTTGACGTGACCTCCTGGAGACATCTTTGATCTACTGACCCTGTAACTCGGGCTCGTGAGATACCTACCGAAGGACCTTCAAAAAATCATTGAGAAAACAAGGGGTCAGCAAAGGTGCGTCCTGGAATCAGTCAATTCTTGGGTGAATCACGTGATATGCAATGCATGCGTTCGACTTAGATAATATACAAGAAAAAATATGAGAAAATAATTATGGTGATTTTTTAAAAAGTTTTTCGATCACAAATTCTTGAAAATTTTCAAATTTCTTTAGTCAAAAAGATAATATGTTTATAATAAAAAAATTTAAGCCCGTGCGCAACTTTCTAGCACGTCTGATAGCCGCCAGAGCCAGGTCCAAAGCCGGATATTTCCTAAATGCCGGCCCTGGGACAAAATTCATATTTTTTTCGAAACAGTGTTCCTAGCATATTCCCCCAATATAGTTTGGTCGAAATCGGAACAATATTTTACAAGTTGTTCTCAAAGGGCTCATTTTTGCAACATTCTCTCGCGATACCTATGTTATCTTGAATGAATCCCTATCATTCCGTCTCCTCCGACCTTCCCCTCGTTTTGCCCACGCTGTGGAACATCTGAGAGGATTCCTTGGACTTGTAAGAGAGCGATACATTCAAAGAACTGGAGAGGTATGTGGGCGAAACGTGAGGTTGAGAGCATCAAATTGACTGAAGTTGATATTTTCGCCTCCTGATCAGCATATTATGAAATCAAATAAACCAATGACTCAGAATAGACTCAAATAACATTATTTAAAAATAGTAAAAGGAAATGAGAACGATATTTCCCCTCTATCGGTGATTTCCGACTAGAGTCAAGGAAGGCTAATTGCCAAAAACACGCAAAATGCTCTCTTTGAAGCTATATAACAAAAATGTATAGTCTTCGATTCCCGTAATTTTTTGAGGACTGTACCAGAATTCAACGGAGAATCCGAAAATGGCATAAATTTTTATGTATTGATGAGAAAATTTTTCACGGTGGCCACTTTTGTGGTCGAACAAATCGTATTTTTAGCTTCATAATTTCAAAATTGATGAATCCTTTCGGGTCAAAAAGTGAGTTTTCTCGCCTTTTCGTACCGATCATTTTCCGCTTTTCAAAAATTTTCTACCTCAATTTTAAAGGAAGTTATGATTTTTCGAAAATCCGACCGCTCCGGAGCTGGTTTGAGGGCACGAATGACTTTATGGCCTATTCAAGTTAGCCATATATTCTTGGTCCATGGATGCATGAACCCTGAAATTTTGGCCCGAATCGAAGCACTTTGAACATTTTGTCAAGGGGGGTCCGCAGTTCATACATTCTCTCAGAAGAGCTGTGATAATATCAACAGTGTGCGATAAAAGTGAACTGCCGTCTCCTCAATTCGCATACTGTCTCGTCACTTGGCTCGAGTGCACGCGTTCTTCATATGAGCAAGATTAGCGCCAGATAAATAAGAACAAGGCACTTGTTGAGGGCACCAACAATGAGGGTGATGGGCAACAACGAGTGCACCGACAAGCGAGGGTAACGGCGGCTGTGACAGCGCGATAGAGAGACAATGAAATAGCGGATGAAGATAACGAAAAGGAAAGGATTAAGCATGAGTAGCGGTGAGGTCACATCAAGGGTGAATGAAAAATTTTCACAGAGTCGCGATCAAAATGTGAGGAACAAATATCTTACCGGAAATGTTGCTGGAGCACTGATGTAAATCCGGCCTCAGCGTTCGGGAAGAAGCAATGCCTGAACAAATGTCTCACTTTCTCACGATTTGAAACATACCGCGCATTCCGCAATCAATGTCACTGTCAGAATCGTGCTATCATTGAATTCGATAGAACATTATATGAGAACCGATCCCTTCACACTCGTTCGAGAGGGATCTTCGAGTGCAGTGAGAACCCGATTGCGGGGAGAAAGTGGCAATGGATGCAGCAAGCAGGCACAACTACGACTGATCATTGATGACATTATCGGCGTGCAACTGCATTCTCTCAAGAGTTCTCTCATTCCCATTGCATTCAAGGTGGAAAGGGGACATTCACCGTCAATGAATGCTATCTCACGTCGGAGAAGGGGGGAGGGGAATCTCTTATAGGATCTCATTGGAGAGGGTGATCGATGAGTTTATTGACGCAGCGCAAGAAGATCCCGCACGAAAGAAGGGGAAAGTGAGAAGGGACGGATAAGGCAATGAGAGTAAGGAAGCGATTGGGATCTCCCATCCATTGTCCTGATCGTTTATTTGTTGTTGGCAGATCATTTGTAAATGCTCTTCCACAAAGCCAATTTTCCGTGCTTTCGTTATCTCTTTAGTCAGAAATGTCAGTCTAACTGCCGTGTGCTTCACATTATCCGTACTTATGCAACTCAAAATTCGAAATCGCGTTGAATGTTTATACGATCCTTTCTCTCATTAGATAGGTCTTTTCATTTGCTCAAATATCAGATCAAGGCTAACCCGAAAATCATCATTCCCTTTCTCCCACTGGAAGATCTTCTCGAGCGAGGACTGCCCCGGTGTAGGGAGAACCCGAATGAAGGAGAAAGTGACAAAGGAAGGCTGAAGCGAGGGCAAATACGCGACGATACGGCTCGGTTCTTCTTTTTTTTTGTTCCAATCCTTTATCTGGTGCATTCTTTAAAAAAAACGGTGGATAATGGGGGAGATGCGTGAAATATATGACACCACTATTCGAATTGCAAGATTCACTCATAATTGAAATGAACGGTTTGATGAGTGCACACTGAAATGGATGCACGGATCACGAGTAGCAATCTTTTGGATGGTGAGTCCGAGCATCATGAAGAGTTCGAAAATTACTATAATAGGAGCAATGGGAAGAGGGTGAATGTTGAATATTCGACTATACTCCGCTTGATCACGAGTAGCAGCCGATCTTGGTGACGGCGAGTGCGAGCTTCGTGAACTCCCACTTGGTGCCGTCCGCGCTGCACGTGAGCTGCACGTTCGACTTGCCGTCCGTCGTGCCATCGTCTGGATCGTGCACCAACGGACCGCTGTTCATCTGTAATTCGATACGAGTTAGGGAACATTCATGAATTTTCATAGCAATATAACATGTGATTTGGGTTTCAAAGCATTCGAGGGTATCCGAGAGATAAATTGCGGGTACGGCGCCCCAGTCGTCCCATCCTCTATCGGTTGATGAGTTGGCTGGGCTCGGCGTTGCATTCATTAAAATTTTTGGCAGAAGCGATCGATGGCGTGTGCTATCGGTCTATCAATCAATTCAATCAATGTTTATTCCGTTACGGTCATAATATCACGAGAAAAACGACATGTTGGGTGAGCGAAGAAACGGAGGTCCGTCGATGTAGTCGAATCGGTTGGGGGGGGGGTGCAGCAAGGGTATAAAAGGGGTGGGAGATTGTACAGTAATGAGTGGAGATCAGAGATCAAGCCACTTGTGAATCACGGAGGTAGGGAAGAGAGTACTAAGAGATGAGGAAATTAACTTGCGGAAGTGATCATGTGAGAGGGATACAGATGCGTGTTCTAAAGAATTCCAGGTGGAAATAACTCTAGAAGCCAGGGTCGACTGGGAGTTAGTAGGGAGGAAGGGCAGAGAGATTCTCAGGGAATGTCCATTTCGGAGAGTACGGTTTAGGGGGGCGAGAACGAGAAGAGAGGAAATGTCGAGTAAGTATCTATTATGGATAATGGAGTGAAGAAACACAATATCTGAGACAAATCTGCGCTGCTCCAGAGTGGTCAATTTAAGATCGTGCAAGCGCTCGCTATATGAAGCAGGAGGAAAACCACAGCGAGAATACAAGCGACGGGTGAAATCTCGTTGGACTCTCTCTAATTCTTTAGTTAATTGAACAGAACTAGTTGGGTTCCAGACAATAGAACAATACTCGATGTTGGGGAGAATAAACGTACTAAAAGCTTTGGAGTAGATAATGGGACATTTACTGTGGAAGGACTTGAACATAAGGTTCATCTTAGTGCGAGCCTTTGAGACAACTTTGGTAATGTGGTAGGAGAAGGAAAGGGTGGGTGAGAAATGGACTCCTAGGTCTTTGACAATAACTTTTTCTACATGTCTGTCTTTTACAATGGGTTCAACGAGAGGGACGTCATTAATAGTGAATATTCTACGAGGGTTGTTTAGGCCATAGTGAACAATGCTACATTTGGTCTCAGAAACTCCTAAGTTCCATTGGGCGGACCAGTCTGATACAATATCAAGCGCACATTGTAAATCATCGGAACAATTTGGGGCCTCAGCAAAGATTTTAAGGTCGTCAGCATATATGGAATAATGGATAGATTTTGGAAAGCGAGAGCAAATGTCATTAATGTATAGGATGAAAAGAAGAGGTCCTAGACAAGACCCCTGAGGCACACCAGAACGAACAGCTAAAGGAGGAGAAATAGATGAGTCTATGAAAACAGATTGAGTTCTATTGGAAAGGTAAGAACGGAACCAAGAAACAAGATGGTCAGAGAGTCCTAATTGGGATAGTTTAAACAATAGTAATCTATGGTCGATAGAGTCAAAGGCCTTGCGAAAATCTATATACACAGTGTCGAAAGCAGAGCGTTTGGATAGTCTCAAATAGTGGGAGTAAGTCTCTGCAAGATTGGTTGAGGTAGATCTACAATTGCGGAAACCTGTTTGGTGAGGGTCGAACAAGCCGTTTTTGTCTAAGAACATGGTTATCTTCTCTATTAGAAGTTTCTCGAACACTTTGCAAACAGAAGAGGTCAGTGAAATAGGCCGGAAATCAGAGACAGAGTTACTAATTTTCTTGGGAATTGGTTTGACAAGAGCTTGTTTCCACAAGGAAGGAACTTCACAGGTAGTGAGCGACTTGTTAAAAATAATGGTGAGGGGCGAGAGTAGGGAATGTTTACACTTAGATAGTACAATGCTAGGGATGTTGTCAGGAGTAACGTTAACTTTGGGAGCGAGGCTACGGAAAGCGCATAAGATGTCTACTGGAGTGACAAAAGGAATGTCAAAGACGATGGAAGGGGTCGGTACGGGAGGAAGGGGGGAGTGTTGGGGGTGTGAAAAAGCAGAACAGAAAAACTCGGAGAAGGCAACACATTTGTCGTGATTAGTCAGAAGAGTGGCACCACTTGAATTAATAATTGCAGAGGGAGTGGATTTTGGTGCCTTGAGTTTACTACTACAAAACTTGTAAAAGGCTTTAGAGTTAGAGGTGGTCACAATTCGACTTTCTAAATAGCAATGGTAACTGACTAAAGCTGATTCAAAACGTTGGGTCATTTTAAGACAAGCGAGACTATTCGGGGCAATTCTGGCTAGATGGTTACTTTTAGTGAAGAGAATTTTTACATTGCGAGGGTATCTAAACAAAGATGAGGACTTGGAAAGAGGAACGTATGTGTCAAGGAGGTAGTTAACAAATTCAGTGAAATAAATAAATGAGTCGTTAACATTTAGGTCACACAAAGCTACGGTCCAATCATGGTTGAAAATACAACTATTGATTGTCGTCCAATCACCAAATCTATACATACGGGAGGGGACGTGATGTCGGGGTGGAGGGGATGGGATACGGAGTTCGAAGCCAATACTGAGGTGGTCACTTATGGGGAGAAGTGGGGAGACGTTCTGAATAATGTCACGATCACAAAATATTAGGTCTAGAAAGTTGTTTAGGCGGGTTGGGAAAGGGACGAATTGACTAAAGTGGTGGTCAGAGACAAAGTCAAGCAGGTCATTCTGAGATGGTAAATTTAGAGTGAGCCAGTCAATATGAGGTAGGTTAAAATCTCCAAGGATAATGCACGGGAAATCATTGGAAATTACGGATACGAGGTACAAAACAAGAGAGGAGAGGGACTGGGCGGGAGATGAGGGAGAGCGATAAACAGTGACAACTCTGATCTTGCGAAAGGGAAGGTCATTACGATAATCTATATGCAAATCAACTGATATAGCCTCAATTAAGAGCGATGAGAAGGAGGAAACAAGAGCAGGGGAGAGTGAGTTATGGACAATGAGTGCGACACCACCGCCTCTACCGTACTCTTCAGTGATAAGACGATCATTGCGAAACGAAAGAAACTCGGGATTTTGACCTACTAGAAAAGCGTCACTGTCACTAGCATCTAACCAAGTCTCACAAAGGGAAAGGACACGATATGTAAATGAGGAGAGAAGGAATGAGAGATGATGGGTCTTTGATCTTATGGACCTACAATTTGCATAGAATATGGATAAAGGGATAAGAGGAATAGAGACGGAAGATGAACTTCGAAACTGTTTACGTTGGGATGGTGCAATAGAATTAGGGGAGATCGAGGGAACAGAAAGAATTGGAATCGAGATAGGAGCGAAAGGGGTACCCTTGCTGCGTAATTCCTACTTGGACTTGGTGCGGACGGTGATGTTGTTGTTGTCATCAGAGCGGCCACGTGTAGAAGAGGGTGGTGCAGCAGAAGAGAGACCATCAGTGACCGACGAGAGAGGAGAAGAAGAGTGAGTGCCTGCAGTGAAATGATCGGCAGCAGGGGTATTGGTTCGAGAGTGATGGGGCTTTCCGTAACCGATGGGGAGTGCGCGAGGGATACGGTAGGTAACGAGGGAGAAATCGCGGACACCGTACTGGATCTTGCCCGCTTCGAGGTTCTTGCGTACCGCTTCGACTCTTGCTTCTCGTTCGAGGGCCAACTGCGTCGGTGTCAAGTCTTTGCGTACAAAGGAAGAAGGTGAGACCAGTGGAGGAGGACGGCCGGGCTTGGAACGAATCCCATTGAGGAACTGATCACGGAGAGACTTATCTCCGAAATCAATCTTCAGAGGACGTGTACCGGGTGCTTTCTCCTTCGGGTGACGGTGGAATTTGACCATTCCATCAGCGAATGCCTTCTTCACTTCATCAGAGTCCGAGTGCGCGATCAGCTCCGAGACAAGCTTCTGATCCTTCTCCAGTCTATCAGTCGGTGTAGTTCCCTCAACGCTTCCAATGATCACAGCTCGGCACTCTTTGTCGGCGTATTCAGTCTTCTCTTCAAGTGCCTTCCTACACGCATCATAGATCTCGCACGTGATGCTGACAACGGGCGCGATGGAAGGGAGGGACGAGGGAGAAGAGGGAGTCACGGGAGGGGAGGCTTTCAAGAGGATGAGGATCTCGTCCAATTTGCACATCATAGTATCCACCTTGACAGTGAGTGCATCGAGTGATTCTTTAGTGGCATAAGGGACGGTAGCTCTACGGGCCTCCTACGGGCCGGGTAGGAGCTATCGTGATTATGGCTGTCAAAGTGAAGAAAATTCGTCCCAGCATTCCTCGCACTCTCTCTCTCTCTTTCGTCACTCTGACCGGTGAGAGAGCGTGTGCGGAATGAAGAGACGGATTCTTCACTCTGACAGCCCTAACGGTTGAATGCACGCGCGACCTGGATGATGCCTCCGCAGACGAACGTCCACACACCGCACATCGGCGGGCCCTTCGTGATGAATGGGAGAGCTCCATCTAGAAATTGTTTGCGTCAATATGTCGACGATATAACAATATGTAGCTAAGATGTTTCGGTGTTCGTCTTTAGTATATAAATTGAAAAACAGTAGCGTTTTTTGTTGTTGCGAAGACTTTGCGAGTGAGGGGTCTGAGGGGGTGGTTGAAACATGAAGGAGCACTTACTAACGGGAATTTCGTCGATGGTTGGAGACGGGGCGGCGCACGTCTTTGTGCATGCTGCAATAATGGACATTGTTTTGTTTGTGAAACGAATCCTCGGTGCAGAATTGCAAAAGGAGCTATTCTTACGCGGCGAAATTAGGATTCCGTACCACTTCAGACACTCGATCCGATACACTCACGCGCTGGTGTGGCGGGTCCGGGGGTGGCCGTGCCAGGTGTGGCTGGAATTCCCGGCTGCGGCGTCTTCGTAGGAATGCACGCTTTCGTTACGGAGCAGACCGCGATGATAAGAAGTGCCGTGCCGAGAAGGTCGCGCATTTCTGACAATGGATTCCATATTACAAAGTGCGCGATTCCTACATCAAAATATCAGGCGAGACATCGTATTCCGATAAAAAAACAGTGGAAGGGAACAATGGAACGATGAAATCAGGGCGATGGCAAGCAACGGTGCAATGAGAAAAACGGCAGCAATGATTGCGAGAAAGAGAAAGAGGCGGAGTTCATTTGATAAAGGGATAAAAAGGAAAGGATGTGCGGGGGAGGATAGGGATGGAAAGTCCGATGGGATGAGGGCAACTTGGGAATGCGCGAACTTCCTTGAACAGAATAGGAATCATGAAAAGTTTATCAGAAGTTGATCTGAATTGCCATGCTAATATCTATCTCATCACGGTACATGTCATCACGGTATTGAGTTTGTTGGATAAGGAGGAATCGGCTTCAAGACGTTCGGGTTCCGTCGCCTTCGCATGTATACAGTTCGCTTCGATCTGGTTTATTGATCAAGAATCAAAAGTTTTTTAAAAATATTTTAAGTGACAGCGCCCCAGGGCAAAGTTCCGGTGACAAAATGCAAAAAAGTGAATAGGACAATGGATGAGATCTCATGAGAGAAAGAAAGGATGTCTCAGTGGAAAAATATGGCTGACGACTCTAACGACTCGGTGATGGGAAGATAACGTACGAAAGAAGAAGAAAGTGACAAGGGACGAGAAGATAGAAAGAATAAGGAAGCGATCTCTCATCCATTGGCCAACTCATTTTGATTTGGATTGGAGAACTTTCCTTTTCCACATTAAAAAATAAAAACAAGAATCTCTCGGAACAGTCCTCTTTCTCCCTCGCACCTTTCCAAATGATTCGATCATTCTCAAGGAAAAAATATACTGTACGCACATATTTATTGGTACATCAACAATTTTGAATCGATGATTAGTTTGATGATGCTTCTTATTGGAAGCAAACGATCTTCGTGAAGTCACCAACGCCCACGTACTGCCACGTCGTAGCCACGACAAATTTATTCAACCAAATTTATTCAACTGGATAATTAGGAAATACTGAAAAAAACAGCAATAGTTGGACTGATCATGTCTAGCAGTTGATCTGTGTAATATCGAGCTCGCATAAGTGTATAAGTTGTGTGTCGTGTATGGATCATTTGAGACACACGATCTTCAGTATGTCCAGTCCCCTGTACTGCCACGTCGTGCCGTCGGGGTTGCACACGAGCTTAGTGGTCGCTGGCGTTCCAGTGCCATCGTTGATCTGCGAATGGAGAGGAATTTGATCGAATTGCTCACAGGGCCCGTTGGGCACGTCCGTTACCTGGATGCGTGAGCCGGCACAAACGAAAGTCCATTCGGCGCAAACCGGCGGGCCTTTGGAGGTGAACGGGATTGTTCCGGCTGCAAATACGAAAATGGATCAATATTCATCTTTTTCATGAATATCTTCGTCTTGGGACTTGATCATGCCGCGTTACGGCTTTTGTTGAGCATCGTCGACGGTTTCCGACTTTTGGATAGAACAAGCACTCACGGTCGCTTTCGTTGATGTCTGGGGTAGGGGCGCTACACGTCTTGGCACACGCTGTAAACAACTGCATTTTTGTCGAAAAGAATGCAGGATGACAAGCGATGCCAATCAAGCATGATACCGAAGCACAAATGCGTGCGGAAACAGGCATCGAAACTAACGCGCTGGCGTTGGCGATATACTCTTTATATACTCACGCGCCGGGGTGGCGGGGCCAGGCGTTGCCGGAATTCCCGGCTCCGGATGCTTCGTCGGAATGCACGCTGTCGTCGATGACGAGAAGAAGATGATGATGAGCAGCGCCGTGCCGATGAGATTGCGCATCTGACGTTTCAATACACTCATTCATAATTGTGCGCATGCAAAAATCACACGAGCAACAGGCGGCGATAAAGGACGAATTTATGTTGAAGACGCTGGAAAGCGCAGCACTGCGAAGACAAACGGAGCTTTGCACTGAGGACAACGGCAGCCGTGAAGTCGACTGAAAGGGGCAGACTTGATAAGGGCAATAAAGATGATGAAATGGAAAGGATGAGGATAAGGATGGGAAGAGCGATGAGGGCAGGATAAGGATGCACGAACTTCCTTGAATAGAGCAGAAATCATACAATAATTTAGCTAATTGTATCTGTCCTAATATTATTTGAAAAATATGTTTCCACCGAAAGTTTATCATAATTCGAAAATTGTTTTGGTTGTTCGTGGAACAAACGTTTACAAGAAGGAGCAGGGTTTGCCAACTCTCTAACCACATTTCACCATCCAGCGACCATTTTTTTGCGTCGGCTAACTTTGTTGCGAAATACTCAGATGGAATAATGAATGGTGAAATCACTCGTTAGAAAAGGATGAGATCTCTAATTGAAGAAGAACGATCTTTGCCTCAAATGGCGCGGTGCGGAAAGAACCCGACCGAAAAAAAGTGAAAGTGACAAGGGAAGATAACGAGCAGAGAGAAAGAGCAAGGATGCGATAGGAAGAGCCTGGAAAAAATTCCCCGTACTTCACTCATTTTTCCTCGTGATGTTAGCGGAATAAACCACTGATATTTGTTTTATCGCATTCAAGATTCACGGCTTCATGGATAAATTATTGCTGATTTTTTTAGTACATATTGTAGGAGCTGTGGCTGCTTTGCAGAAATTGTAGTAATTTATCATCGGGAGACGATTTACGTGCACAATCACTCAATGTCACCCCGCAAATGCACAACTGTGGACGACATAAATAATGAACAAAATAAAAAAAATAATCAAGCAACTGAAATTCGCGAGGGTTCGAACATATTTGTTGAATGCTCCTCCACGCATGATCCTCTGAAATGAAAATTCTGGAATTGGTTTCAGTAACTTCTTACCGAATCGATTTACACACATCTCTGCGCACCGACGAGCAGAATAAAGACAGCTGTAGGCAGGGCAGACCAGAGTAGCAATTACGAATCGAGAGAAATACCGCGGAAAAAATGCGTTCGTCTCTCTGGGAAATAATATTTTTTCTTCATTTTATCATAAGATTTGGAATTAAAATTGTCAAACCTCTTCGTCAACGCTGAAGATAAACGCGTAGAAGAAAGTCGCGAAATAGAGAATCTGGAAATGCAATAAATTCCGGGGGAGTTACTAGTAATTTCAGTAACCTCCATTGCAACGCTGCAGACTGCTATGTAGAGCAGGGACGAGGCCTGTTTCTTCTCCACAGAACTGGGTGCGATCGATGCTTTCTTGTGAACTGACTGAAAAGCCATAAAGATTATTGGCTAGTGGTGCCAAAAGGGTACCACGTGTCTGCTGCGATACTTGTAGGTGATGCAGATGTATAGCAGAATTAGCGCAAGAAGGATTCCAAGAACTGGAACAAAGACAGCGCGTAAGAAAACACGCAAGTTCGATCCATGCTTTAGCTAAATAAGTTTGACAATTCGAAAAAAGGTTCTTTACTGATTCACCGCCGAGTACAACTGTCCTTGCGGGTAGCGAATCCAGTGAACATCGAATGAGCAAGCCATGAAACCAAGTGCAGTAGATATACCAACTTCAGAGATAAGGCAGACCGGAAGCAAAAAAGCGCTGTTCCAAATCTTAAATACCTTATCTCAATATTTTCTGAAATATTAGTTGCTCACCTTATCGTGGAATAGCGGGAGCAGAATCGCGCTGGCTCTGTTCACACAAATGAACAGATTTGTGAGAGCCTGACCGGTGCGAGAAAAGTAGATGAGGAAATACGTTAGCTGTAACACAAGCATTTTTTAAATGTCGGCTACACTCAAACCTTAGCCGGGAAAAGGTGTTGCCGTGAAAAGCGGAGCGAACCAGCCATAGCTAGGAAACACACGAAAGACAAGTTGGGTCAGCAGGGAGACTATGTCGAACGCCAAGCCCACCTGCTCACTCTTACTGTGAAATTTGTGGTAATTACCACGAACCTTGCAAATTGTGAAGAAGGGGCTGCGCGAGTAGGTTTGTCTTCGCATCAAAACTATCAGAACGAGGGTCGTGAGCGGGATAACGATCGCAGCGAAGAGTAGACATGCGTGATTGACTAAATTTGAGATCAGCCCAATCAATGCATCGTTTTCTCCAGTTGAGGAGCGGTCAATGATACCCACGGGCATATCACCAGTGTGTGTGGTGGTATTGTGTTGTTGCTTGCCACGATTCGTTTCCTTTCCGTTTTATTAGTGAGAGCGTTTGATTCACAGCTGCTCGTAACACTTATCGAAAAAAAACGCGCGAGCGTCTAAACAAACAAATTAGCACAGCTGATTTACACCCACCAAGTCACAATGAGCAGTGATGAAGATAAACGTTTATTATTCACACAATTATGGAGAAAGTTATCATATTTTTCGGATTAGCATACCTCGCTATCCTCGAACATCAGGTAATTACAATCGTAGGGCCAAAACGCAATCTAATCAGAGAGAACTTTAGAGATATTGGAGATTTGTTATTGAATTTTTTGTGAAGACAAAGTACCAGTACGAGATTGTAAAGTTAGATCAAATTTATCATATTTCAGGCCCAAAAATGAGTGCTTCTATAAGTTTCTGCTGTGTTGCTGCTGTCTCATACCAGAAGGCAAGCTGGATGCAGCGTGTGTAGTCGTTGCCATGCTCAGATTTCCCACTTGATAGTTATGTATGCGATCTGTATTCAAATTTAATTTCTGCAAATGCTATTATAGTGTGGGGACTCTCACATATAATAATTTTGTTAATGTGACGACGAAAATCACTGTTACACACGAGTACGATTAGTCTGCAAATGGGCTATTTTGATACTCATGAAACGTATTGCTATGCTCGACGCAGGGTGCAGTTTGAATTTCTCACAGATGCTCACCCATCCATTCCGTTGACTAGACACCAGGAAACAGAAGTAAAAGCGAATGCTTCCCATTTGTTCCTCGCATAGCCAGAAAGAAGAAAGTAAGTGAGCAGCTCAGAAATGAAACAAACTCCTTGCAATGTTGCCTGAATTAAAAAGTTCTAACAGCAGAAATAATGCTAACCTGATATGTAAGATTCATCTGCGTCTTTCGTCGTTGCAAGGAAACTTCGTCTGTCTGCAAAAGATGCAATTTTAAAGTGCAAAATATTAAAAAAAATTACAAGGAACAAGATAGCTTACAAGGTGCACGCTATAGCAGTGTAATCGTGTGATAGCCGAAATGTCCATTATCGCAACAATGATTACGGAAATGGAATTGAGCAGGAAATCACCGTACCTTAATTGCTGATGAATTTAATGAAACAGTTATAGATATCGAATCACCATTTGACGATGTTGCACGAATGAGTTTCTTTGAATGTGAAGATCCACTTTCCTTCAGGAAGATAGAGTGAGCAGTCCACTGGAATACTTAAATATTATCTAATAATCAGAAAGAAAAAAACTGAAAGCTTCTCACAATATTTCAGCATGAATGTTACGTGAAAGATTCCAAGAATCCAGTTGAATGCAATCATCTGCAGGGTCTTCGAGATTCTGAACGAAAGAAGTATCTGATCTGGTTTTCAAAAAAATAAAGTAGCACCTAAATAGCCTTGCATATGACATCGGTGCGCAAACGGCAACAAATCGATTGAACGAAATACACACATGAGAGTAGCAACAGATCTGTACAGGAATTCATCGAATAGTCGAACATCATCGTCTTGCACCTGATATGCCGTCAAAGTTGCGAATCCGAAATGGTCCGAAATGGAGTACATTAATTTGTTTCTGCTAAAAAAAGTCCATTATTTGTAGAAATCCGATAAACTCGCAAATAGATTGTTGGTGCAAAGTAGAACGCAAATAGTAGTTGATGAATGCTGTCGACTATTGCCTGAATGTTTCGCTGAAAACGCATACATCAAAATCTGAAATACCTGAGAGAGTGTGAGACTGCCAAACGAATTTCGGAGAGATGGCATCGCTCTGAGAAAGGCAACAACACTTAGATTGCACGTGAGTCCAACGAGAGCCATCTGCGTATTTCAGCTAAGTCTTATTCTTCTTCTTCATTCACCAACTCAAGAATTATGCGGTAATGCCTGTATCGGGTAAACAGGTGGTATTCAGGCTCAGGCGAGCTTTTGGGGATGGGGTTTTGTGGCAGTCCGTGTTACAATTTAAACTCTCCCGTTACAAAGAGACTTACTGGAAAAAGTATTGCTCCAGCAATTCGATAGTCCTCGCTCGTATCAAAATCAGCCATCAAAAATGATTTAGATGCTCTAGTTTACAACAGAAATATTTGGTTTGCTAAAATAGAAGCGTCGCAACAGGAAATCTAATCATTGAGGTCATTGAGGTTGATACGTTATTGAGTCAGATGGTAATTGTGAAAGAGCGAAACGAAGATAACAGTTGATTACACCAGCTGGTCTCTCATACCACACACAAAGCTTGAAAGCGACGTGTACAATGGAAGCAACGAAGGGAGAATCATATCCATCTGACGTTTGTCATTCATATGCTACCTCTTGAGGAAATAATAGCCATAGTTAGTTGATGAATGTCATCCTTTGGTCTTGTAAACAGCGGAGCATGTGGTCAAATAATGGTATATTGGATGGTGATTGAATAACTACTTTATTGGATGTAGTAGTATAATATGCAGCTGTGGAAAGTAATAGAAGCCGGGGAAGATGCATACTACGTTTGTACAGACAAATTCAGTACAGTTGTGCTGCCGAAGTTTGTGATCAGCTCTTGAGCAGAAATTAGATCCGATCGTAGCGTTACAGACTCACTACCCATCATTTTCTTGAAAGTGACGTCGGAATTCGCAATTGCAAATAATTACGATCAGTCTGCGAAAATAGAGGTACTAAAAACATTTGCATGCGCCATTCCCGTCCATTCCGTTGACTAGAAACCATGACATAGAAGTTTTATTAGCGAGAACGATTCACAGCTGCTCGTAACACTTACCGGAAAAGGAACTCGTGCATATAAATGTAACATAAGCTGTACCAAAATCTCCAACTAATTATGGAGATAACGGTTAGGTGTTCGCGGTGTAATTGGGCAAAGACTCAATAAATAATCAATTCATTAAATATTACACAATTAACACAATAAGGGTGACGTCGAAACGGGGATGGTTTGGTTGGAATTTAGATGAAATGGATGGAACAACTAACGTACCGGTCGTAGTGTAGTTGCTGGAGTGTGCGGGGCGAGCTACTTGATGTAGTCGATGGTGGAGAATGGGCTGCGAGTGTGCAGGTCGAACGACGATGATTGTCGTTGGGGTTGCGGAAGTCCGAGTAGAGTGCAGGGCGCAAGTCGAGGCGATTGTCGGCCCTCAAACTTGGGTAATTAAACGAGTGGAACGAGTATAATTGAGCGGTGAACGAATAGAATGGAATTCAATGAATTGGAGCGAATAATATAAACAATAAACGACGACAACCGTCGTGAACGGCTCAACGGAGACCTGTAGTGACGCGACAGGTTGGGAAATAAGTGAGAAATGGCGGGATGGAGTACGGTAGTAAATCCGCATGAGAGTCACAAGGGAATGAACGAGAAAAGAAGAGAAAACGAGACGAGTGTGATGTGCGCGCTTATCTTGCAGAAAGTCGCGACTTACTAAATTGGTGATTACGGTAGGTTGATGGAATATTAGCAACTGACTATATAAATAGAATTTGCGTGTGTTTTATATATTATTGCTATTTGGGTATCGATTTACGATAGAAATCGGTACACTCCGGGCGGGGAGAAGGAAGAATGGATGGGAAATGGCTGGAGGTGGATGGGAAATGAGTGAGCAAGTGGATGGAGGAAACAACGGAGCTAAAACGAAAGCAATGTAAGGAATGAGCTGGTGACAATTGAACGATGAATTTACAACAGTCTTACAGGGGGAGGTAGAAGTGATGATAACGGAAATTGTCGGAGTCGCGTTTCGGCTTGCTAGGACGATCGTCGAAGTGGTACAGAGGAGGGTCACAAGTGTGCGGGAGACTCAGCTGGTACTGATGGGCTGAGGAGTGATTTACGAAGTGAATGGATCGATTGATGGGATGGGAAGGGCGAGTGTGCGAGTGACCACAATGGGTGGAACGAGATGAAGGAATGGAATGATGCTGGGCGGCTGCGTGTGATGGAAGATGGGAGGAGGTGCCTGGAATGATATGGTTGAAATTCGAATTACAATGTGTAATCACAGTGGAATCCTCCGAGGGGGCGCAAACTAGAGGAGAATGGAGCTGTTTGATCGGATGGATCGACTGATTCGTGGTTGAATGGTTGTATTTTACTATAATGTGCGGGTTCGGATGGACAGTGACAGTAGAAATTGTGATGGGTAGCGATTTGAGGGGATTGTTGCAATTGAGCGAGTTTTGAATATCATTGGGACGCTTTTCGAATGGTTTGGGAATGGGTGTAGATACTAGTGGATCGTTTACTTTGATACGAGTTCGACTGCGGCCAACGACGATTGGACCAATTGATGATTGAACGAGTCGGAAACCAGATGGAAGCTTGGTTACCTTGGAGTTCTCCAGCAGTTGTAGGGTGTCACCCACACTGAGGAGTAGATCGGAATTAATGATAGTGTGCTGGGTCAGTTGGTTGGGAATGAAACCGATTGTAGTCTTGATAATGTTGATATCAGCAATAGGGAGTGGCTGGGTATGAATGGAACTGAGTGGAGACTTCTCTACTACAACAGCTTCGATGGGATAGTGTCCGCTGTCTTTGACTACAACTAGTTTGACTATGTCATAGGTGGAGGAATGTGCTGGTCCGCTGTTGAAACCAGAGATGGTCATCTCACGTTGATCGAATGGAACTAGAGATAATCGATTGGATAGATCTCTAGTGATGAGATTGGCTTGAGCACCATGATCGAGATGAATGGAAGCAGTGATTGTATTATCATCTGCTGAATCGGGATTGGAAATCTGTGCATCGACAGTGAACAGTCGGTCAGATAGAGGTGTGTACACAGTATGAGTGTTAATCGAAATGTGCGAGGACTTCTCACAAATTGAACGATGGTGTTTTCCAGCACAAATGGAACATTGTTTACTACAAGCGGCAGTTTGGTGTGTGCTAGAAAAACAGCAGTAGCAGAGTGAGCGGGTCCTTAGAATGTCCATTCGTTCATTGAGTGATGTGACTGATGTGCACTCTCCACTGTAGGCATGCATCCCGCAGAACACGCACGTCGGTCCTTTGGTCACCTTGGGAGATGGGAAGTGAGTATCCGCAGCCGTTGGCCTGTTGGATATGATGGGAGATGGGAAACGAGTATCCGCAGCCATTGGCCTGTTGGATATAACGCCAGCATTGTTGAAGTGAGTTACAACATTGTGCTGGTATGGATGAGGTTGTTCGGAGATAGCACTCGT
>LS487873.1:888341-899635 GCA_900490705.1 Pristionchus arcanus
AGATTGATCATTGAGCGAGTAGCATCAATTTGATCTTCTAGCTTGGACGATTTGGAACGAATGGATAGGAGTGAATGGAGGAGAGTTGCTTGAGTAAGACTAGAGCGATCGTACTCTAGCTCAAGTCTCTCAATGATTTTGGAGAGGAAGTTCTTCTGCGTTGGAATGGTTACTACAAGATTGAGGGCTGCTCCTCTCAGACTACTACGGACATAATACGCCTTTTCTACCTCATTCAAATGCGCTTGGTTAAGGATCAGCATATCCAATTGGTACTTAAAAGCAGACCACTTGGATATGTCAGAACCGTCGAATGTTTCAAGCGTTATTGGTGGAAGCGAAAGGTTGGGTGAGTGGGTCGGAGTATGGGTGGTTTCGAGTGTGCGAATGCGCTGGACGAGAGATTCGATGGCTGACGTGTCAATAGAGGACATGGATGGATGGGATGGATTTACGTGGATGGATGAATCGATTTGTGAATTGTTGGATGGACTAATGGGTGGATTTGAGATGAGTCGTGACAATGCATTAACGCGCATTGTCGCGGTACCGAGAACGCGGGAGTAACGAGATTCCATTTTCGAAATGGAGTTGGAAAGACTCACAGTGCTAAAGTGCAGCTGCGTGTTTCCATCGAGCGAGGACATCGTTTCGTCGTACTTCTTTTTCTCCAATTCCCGTTGCTCGTCATCGTCGAGTCTCTCGATGAGTGTGGTGATGGTGGAAATCATGACACTATAATCATGCATGATTGAATGGGCATCATCAATTTTCTCGGCTACAACCACTGACAATTTCGATATTTCGTCAGTTGAGGAAGCGCTCAAGAGTTTTGTGATTTCATCATTGGACTGATCGAGGACGAGTTTCAACTTGGGAAGTAATGACTGGAGGGAAGCATACTGAGTTTCGTATGCGCTAACCATCCTAGCTGGATATCTGGTAGCGCAATTGACAAAACGGAGGTCTGGAGTGGTTGTAATGGTGAAATGGAGAATGCTAGTGAGCCACGCGGGTCTTTTGGATGGGGTTATCGATCGACTGATGCACCATGTACCAAAATCTCCAACTAATTATGGAGATAACGGTTAGGTGTTCGCGGTGTAATTGGGCAAAGAATCAAAAAATAATCAATTCATTAAATATTACACAATTAACACAATAAGGGTGACGTCGAAACGGGGATGGTTTGGTTGGAATTTAGATGAAATGGATGGAACAACTAACGTACCGGTCGTAGTGTAGTTGCTGGAGTGTGCGGGGCGAGCTACTTGATGTAGTCGATGGTGGAGAATGGGCTGCGAGTGTGCAGGTCGAACGACGATGATTGTCGTTGGGGTTGCGGAAGTCCGAGTAGAGTGCAGGGCGCAAGTCGAGGCGATTGTCGGCCCTCAAACTTGGGTAATTAAACGAGTGGAACGAGTATAATTGAGCGGTGAACGAATAGAATGGAATTCAATGAATTGGAGCGAATAATATAAACAATAAACGACGACAACCGTCGTGAACGGCTCAACGGAGACCTGTAGTGACGCGACAGGTTGGGAAATAAGTGAGAAATGGCGGGATGGAGTACGGTAGTAAATCCGCATGAGAGTCACAAGGGAATGAACGAGAAAAGAAGAGAAAACGAGACGAGTGTGATGTGCGCGCTTATCTTGCAGAAAGTCGCGACTTACTAAATTGGTGATTACGGTAGGTTGATGGAATATTAGCAACTGACTATATAAATAGAATTTGCGTGTGTTTTATATATTATTGCTATTTGGGTATCGATTTACGATAGAAATCGGTACATAAGCACACAAATTAGCACATCTGATTTATATTGAAGATTAACGGATATATTCAATGGAGAAGTTCTTTTGCTTCACCACATTTTTTATTATCACATATCTTGCGCAGTGCGGTTTTTTCTGTATCGCTCGACGAGGAAAGGAGAGTAAGAGGGAGAAGGAGAGATGCAAACTCCGAAAGGAATCCATGGCAACCGTGCCTCAATGCGCACCCTAACACACTCTCGTTTAGCCCCAACGGGGCAAAGTTTTCTCCCTTTCTCGCTGCACTGCTCATTGTTCCTCCACGATTGCCGACTGCAGAGGCTAGAGGAGGCAAACTGATTTCACTTTCAATATATGAGAGGTATCGCGAGAGAATCGAGCACCATAGGGGTGGTAGGCGGACGTAGGAATTCATGAATAAAAAACAAAAATGATTAGAATTTTTAAAAAAAATCATGAATTCCTACGTCCGCCACCTGGTCGAACCTCTCGCGATCCCTCTCACATGTCAAGTGCTTGTCGTCAGGTTTATCGTCCTTCAACAAGAACCCGGAAGGCTTTTGGGCTGTCTTTGAGTGGGTTTCGTAGTATATTTAGAAATTTTACTCGTGCGATTTTCAGCGTCACAACTTCAGCAATCATTATATTCCTCGCCACTTTCGCGCTAATCGCAGTAATAGTGGGCACATGCTGCCGAAAGGGGCGTTGCTGCTGCAGGAAGAAAGAGGTGATTTTTCTTTTTTTTTTATATTTTGTTCCTCCTAACCAAACGGGAATAAAGCATTCCTAAATATATAACTTTATTATTTACGTTTTGTTTCTCAGGTCGACCATCCCGAGCAAGAACTGCAGGCGCTTGGAGATATCGAAGCAGCAGCTGAACCTAGCGAAGGACAACCTCGACCTGAGACTCAAAAGGAAGTAGTCTAATCTAACCACTCTTATCTGACTCAGCTAAGCAATAAATTGTTGTTTTGGTCTCAGAACAAGTTTCCTTATGAGTTTACTGCAATAGATTTGGTGAGAATGAATTCCATGAAGACGAAAGCCGGAGCGGCTAATCTCTTCTTCGGAACTCTTAAAGGGAGTCGGCAGTCAAAAATGATGTTTTTTTTCAGATTAAAGAGCTTTCTTTTCTAAGAATTTTGAAAAAACCGCATATTTTTTGCGATTTTTTTGAAGGCAGATATGATTTTTCAAAGTTTCAAGGTACTGTAGCTCCTGCCACCGTGGTGTGTCTGTTGTTTCCTAATAATACTTTTCAAACGCTAAGACCAGCGTAATTTTTAATGAAAATTGTATTTTTTTATCAGTTGACAGTCAAAATCAGGTCAGCCTTCCGATTTTCTACTCAGAACAGTTAATTTTAACAAAAATTTAGGAAAAGACAGAAAATCTTGGGTGGCGAGAGCGACAGTAACCCTCAATACACCATAAATCGTAACTGCCTTAAAAAAAATCGCAAAAATATGCGGTTTTTTTCAAAATTCTTAGAATTTTGAGCTCTATTTTGTCAAAAAATTGCAAGTGAAAATAAGATAAAAAAATATTTGGCTGCAGACTCTCTTTAACAGCGTGATCTAGTCACTTTCAATTGCCCTTTCGTGTGCTCTGTTGGGACGGGGATGGAAGCACGGAAGTGAGTGAAACATGGAGGATAGAGCGGCGAGGTACGCTCGATTTCGGCATACGATAACGATCGAATTGATAAGCGTTGAACATCCGAAAACACCCTCAGCAATGACTACAGCAGCTGGAAATGTAATATTTTGTGACATTTAAAATACAATTAATTTTTTCTTCTTCTTGAGACAGTGATTGGAGCCAAATAGACCGTGAGGTGCATTTAAAAATCAAGGAAACTAACTTTGGGTTAATCTATAAACGTTGTCTTCGGAAATCGTTCTTGTCACCGGAACAAATGGAATTATGAAGAAAACGACTAAGATTGTAAACTGCAATATTTTTGTTTTATTGCAGAACGTAAAAGTTTGCTGAACCTGAACGACGATCGTGATTGCGTTTCGAATGTGCACATCTCTATTGCGATCAGAGTGCATTTTGTTGCGTGCTCGAAAAACAATACAATCAATATATTACTGCTCTACGACGTACCGAAGAACGATGTGGAGCATGTGAGCGGAAGGTAGCACATACAGTGAAAAGAACACGGGGATTTGAACGAAAGCTCCATAGTACGATAAATTATCGAGCAATTGATTGTCTGGTCCGTAAAATATGAACCAATTGAGGCCTCGCTGGCGCCATGATATTTGTACATACAGAAAAAATGGAAGTTGATCGTCAAAACTTTTTTTTCAATTTTTAGCGAACCTGGTCAAGAACCCAATTCTGTTTCGCTCTATTTGAAGAGAGTATAACAATTGCGTCTACTGTCCACTGGTGCGTTACGATTATGATAATTGCATAGACAACTGAATTGAACACTAATATGATAGAAATTGACATATTTCAAGGCACACCATATTTAATAGATGATCTCAATTTGAAAATTGAGGTGTCCCAGATTAGCATTTGCTGGCGTGCAACCAGCATCATTCCAAAAGAAGATAGCATGCACATTATGAGAAACACTTGAACTACCTTCAAACACAAATTATCACCGAAATATGCATGAACCACCCTTACTAATAAGAACTGGTAAGGGACGAAGCGGCACAGTATTCCCATACAGTATCCACCACCTCAATGTGCCTACGTGTCCTTATTGATGCAAATTAATGGACAAACCCATCTGAAGGTAGAAGAAAGGAATGAAGAGAAGTGTGAAGAATGCATTCGAAAATAGGCATGACAACTGTGAGATTTACATCGAAAAAGATGAAATAGTTTTGGAATTCTACCTGCTGAAATACCGTAAGAACTCTGACTTCTTTTGTTAGAGCCGAACTTTTTCTCAGTATGATAAATAGCGTTGCAGAGTTAGCAACCAATGAAATGGATCCGATGACATAGAAAGAGTATACAAATAAATATTGAGACGTTCTCGAAATATCCGACGGGACAGGCATCGTAGTGAAATGAAGCCCCGTTGACGAGTAGTCCGTTACTTTGCTCGACCGGCAATTTAGTTATGCACCCACAATTTGAGCGGAAGGTGGTGTAAACAAATGTTTGTTTCAATGAATGCACCTACGGGTATCTGAGCACTGATATCATGGTCGCGTTCTCTTGAAGCTGCTGTTTGAAATCTGAACTTTCGTGACGGTCGAGGCTAAGCTCGGTCGGGCACCCAAGAACATGTGGAAGAAGTCGGCACCCCCCGAGGTGTCCAGTTCATCGTACAATAGAACTCGATTTCGATTGCTCAATTGTCAGGCTCACAATAGTTTATCTGCTCCAAAAATATATCTTCACGACCAGATAGCGTCAACTAGAGGCCATGATCAATCCCCTTCACTTCGCATGCTCTTTTGCTCACTAGGATAGATAACGGAGGCGCCGAAGTCACGTTGTTCCATTGATGCTTAGATGCAGTCCTCGTTTATGCGGACTCTGATTCACTTGAGTACGTGCGCGATATTGATATGATGCACTTATCATGATATCATGATAATCAAGAATCGTGATTTTATTCTGCAGTACTGTTACCGGGCTCTATCTGCAATTGCATATTCCAATTGAATTCAATCCAATCAGCGCACGCTAGCATTCCCATCTCAATGAGCACCGTAACAAGATTGTTCGAAGTCACTTTGCAACAGAGCAAAACGGTATATTCGACTCTGGGTTGGGTATTTTTTGGGCGGCTTTATATTATAGGAGTAATAGCGCTCAACGTTTCGCGATTTTTCGTTTCGCTATTTTTAGCTTCAATTTTGGAACTTGGACTTCATTTTGAACTTGGTCGTAGCTCATTGTTGGGGGCATGAACTTCACTGACAATGAATTCACCAGTCACCAATGTTGAAAGGGGATTTTTTTAATAAATACAGAATCATATTCGGGGAAAAATACCGGGAAAGCGAAATGACCTTCACAAAAACTGAGTTGTTTCTTTGATCAAGAGGCATGTCTGTTGAATCACTTTGCCTAATCTCCTTACTTGAATCGACTGTGCTCTTTGGTACCTTTGGAAACGTCATCTACTTATCTCCCTCCTTTTTTAGGAAACCACTTGGGCCAGAGGCATAGTGTATCATGTGGAAATATTTGGTTATATGAGGCCCTTTGCCTAAGAATCAAGCAGAATCGTATGAGTCCGGCACAGCCAAAGACCGGAATCTCTAAAACTCTGGGATTCGGGGTTCTTGAAGGTGCTGATGACGATGGACATATTTGTTTTTCACGTCGAGCTTCTGTTGGCTCCAGACAACCGATATCAGTTTTTGGCGATTTTCTCCTTTTCAATAGAGCTAAAATTAGGTGAATATGGCCCCAGGGGTAGAATTTAAAGCTGATCATAGAAATATCTAGAGAAAATAGTACGCGGTAGAAAGAAAGGGAGGGAAAAAAGAAAAAAACAGAAACGATAGGACGGATGAACTACGCCGATCGAGGGAATATCCTCACTTTCTCTAGACTACAGAGGAGGGGGGAGGGGAAATCACAGATCTCAATCGGCCTCATAGTCCATGGTAATCCCTGGGCGAAGAACGTGCATAAAGGCGTCGATATTTCTTACCGTATCAGTCTCCTATTCGATTCTCGAATGATCGTATTCGGGTGCATAACTCTCTTTCTGCTCGCGGGCATCGCAGGTTTGCTAAAATATCCATTGTCATGTACAATTAGCAATCAATTCAGATGCGCGAGTGGACTTCTACGGCGGCCAGATATTTGATGAGTACGACTTCAAAGGCCAAGCAAGTGTGAGTCTTGCGTCGAACTTGTGATCCATTCTTTGCCGAATCACGAATCCGAAAAAAATAGCTTGGCGTTCAAGGTAAGCGTCGTCGGTCCGTGCAGAGACTCCTGTAACATCTACGCATCAGTGACGCCAGACTCGCTCGCACTCGCGAAAAATCTTCTCATTCAAACGACGTCCGGATTCTACAGGTAGTCTACTCTCGCTGCACTAGGGATAGCAAACATAGTACTAGTGTGGGATAGGGTGGTACGAATTGAGTCTACCTTACTTAAAAAAAAAAAAAACGAAAAACTGAGATGGAATGAGATCAACCAGTCAGAGTGAACGCGGAAAGAGTGGAATGTAATTCCTTTTGCCAGCCTTAATTTTATCGATTCTCAACTTAAAAAATGCGGAGTTTTCAGCGTTGGAGACATCGCTAATCGGATTAACAAGACAACGAACGAGAAGCAACCGCTGCGCCTTAGCGTACGTTTTTAGGGTTATTACAAGGGTCCTAAAAATCAACCACTTCCAATATTTAGTCCATCCGCGAGCTCAGAATCGTGAACGGAAACGCGAATGCTAACGCCGGCCCGCTGGTACTGTACTTCGTCGAGGGCAGCCATGATGGTTAGTTTTTTCTCACTTTATCTGCATGCCATTTTCTTGACTATTTGTTTTTTCCAGATATTCAACATTTTTACTCCTTGAATATTTATACCGTTATTGATCGAACAATGGTTGTAGGTCAAGAGGTGTTTGCTAGATAATGAAATTTAATGGGGTTTCAGTGCAACAAACGCTGAACAGCACCTTGCAGGTCGCGTGTTTGAGGCGGACGGGCTCGATTACGCCATCACTCATCCCATGTTCATGACGGTAATGAGCGCACAGCCATTCACGCTCAAGCAAGACGATGATCCAGCGGTAAGTATTCACCTTCCGGATATTGAATGACCATTCCAGCATTGCTGAAAAATTGGAACAATCTCGACGCATTTCTTGTACATTTGCAAAGTAACGGATATGAATGAATGATCTTTCATTTCAGTCTCCCGGCCCAGTACGCGTGACACTTACCGGATTCGATGGAATGTACGACCTCGACTGCCCGGATGTTTACCATAAGGAGTGAGTTTCAATTTGTGTTATGCTAAAATCGCTCAGTAGATCGTAATTTATCTAATCCTCGTTTTTTTGCTTCACCAATCGCTTATCCGGCCTGGAGATGGAGGTTAACGGGCCTGTTATCTCCTTTGAATGGGACACAAAATCTCCGCTTCCGCACCTCACGGCTACCATCGGCATCAGTGAGTTTCATACACATGTTTTCGATTAGATTTTGGTTTGCTAAAATTGTGGTATTCAGTAGGGTTGATCGTTCGGCTTTCGGAACGGCCGAAAAATAAATTCAATTATCTCCACTTTTCCGGAACGAGAGTCGAACAAAGGATTTTTCTTTGTTCGAATCGACTCTCGTTCCGGAATGACCATTGTTCGTTTTTAATCCGTTTCGGAATGAGACGATAATTGAATTAAAAGTTCGGATTTTCCGGAATTCGTTCCGTTTCGTCAAACCTAGTATTCAGCAAGCAAGCAACTACAGATGCACAAGACAAGCTTCATTGGCTCTCCCGGTGCGCACGGATGCAGAAATAAAACGGTATGAGCCCTTAATTTCACTAGGCAAATTTACATAACAAACGCCATTCAGCTCTTTCGATCGAGTCTGTACGATGCAAAGTCGAAAGTGCGTGCGGAAATAACGGCCGATAGGTGAGCAGGATTCAACTTTCGCAAAGTTCTGGAATAGGTTCCTACTGCAACGTTTCTTCGAGAGCAGGTCGACATAGAATATAATGCACGGTGAATTGCAGTACTTCAACTATTGGTGGACGCGCTACCGCTGACGCCGAGTCACTCCATCAGCGATCGCTGAAAATGGCAGACGAAGCTTACGTCGATATGTTGGTATTCTGTGAACGCTTTACCGCGAATCCGCATTCCCCTTGCCACATTTCTTCCTCTCTGTGCTTGTACACGATGTGCACGAAAAGTTCATATGAGGCCGTTTGCGTAAGAATCGTACAAGAGCTGGCACAGCTCAAAAATGTCGATTCTCTGAAACTCTCGGATTTGGGGTTCTTGAGGGTGCTGATGACGATGAGCACAGTGATTTTTCATTTTGTGCCCTCGTTGGCTCCAGACGACGTCACGTCGAAATCTGTTTTTTTGCAATATCTCTTTTACTTTGAAAGCTAAAATTAAGTGAAAATTTTTGCCTGTGTAGAATTTCATGGTGAACACGCCTGTTTACTTTATTTTTTTGAAATTTATAAAATAAGTTTTTAAAAATGGAACTCATGAATGGGCCACGTGCAAATTTGACCACATATATAGATCGGACCGGAATGACGAGAGGAATCAGATCCCAAAATTTCAGAATTTTACCGCATTCCCCCTTCGAGAAAATCAACTTATAGTGTAGCGTTGTTGTAAGTAAATTGTGGCATCTTTCCTCTTGTTTACCCGTTTTTGATCTATCTCCTTCCGATCGAGTCTCTCCTTCCTATCGATCCTATTCCCTCCCTCCTCCCAGTGTCGCTCTCTTCCTTTCCAATGCTCTCTCGTCAGAGGGGCCGACCGGAGGAGGGAGGGAATGGGATCGATAGGAAGGAGAGACTCGATCGGAAGGAGATAGATCAAAATGGGTAAACAAGAGGAAAGATGCCACAATTTACTTACAACAACGCTACACTATAAGTTGATTTTCTCGAAGGGGGAATGCGGTAAAATTCTGAAATTTTGGGATCTGATTCCTCTCGTCAATCCGGTCCGATCTATGTATGTGGTCAAATTTGCACGTGGCCCATTCATGAGTTCCATTTTTAAAAACTTATTTTATAAATTTCAAAAAAATAAAGTAAACAGGCGTGTTCTACATAGATCGGACCGGAATGACGAGAGGAATCAGATCCCAAAATTTCAGAATTTTACCGCATTCCCCCTTCGAGAAAATCAACTTATAGTGTAGCGTTGTTGTAAGTAAATTGTGGCATCTTTCCTCTTGTTTACCCATTTTGATCTACCACGTCCTTCCGATCGAGTCTCCCTTCCTATCGATCCTATTCCCTCCCTCCTCCCAGTGTCGCTCTCTTCCTTTCCCATGCTCTCTCGTCAGAGGGGCCGACCGGAGGAGGGAGGGAATGGGATCGATAGGAAGGGAGACTCGATCGGAAGGACATGATAGATCAAAAGAGGTAAACAAGAGGAAAGATGCCACAATTTACTTACAACAACGCTACACTATAAGAGACACTATCTGAGAGAACTGAGCAAATGTCTCTAGTGACCGTACAAGGAAAAATAATAAATTCTGAAAAAAATGCCCTAGGGGTAACTTTTGACGTAGATTCTGAAAATCGACCTCAAAAAGTCGTATCTCTTAAGCTGAATTTGCTATAGAGACCTCCACAGTGCGAGGGTGCCCATACGATTCTTTGAACGGAGCTTCCAATGATCCCATGAAGTATAAATTCTTTCAAAGAATGAAAAATCGACATTTTTGCAAAAAAATTGAATGGCTACTTTTTCATATATCAGAGTTATGCATGATTTTTACGATAAAACTGTCTGTCCTGAGAAATTTTTGTTCTAAGTGGCACTTGTGGATATTTTCATTCGATTCCTCGTGAAAAACTACCCCTGGGTACATTTTTTCAGAAAAAATTTTTGACCTATATTTTGCTTTTTTGCTTGCCGAAGGCTCAAAAGTGCTGAGCTGAGAGTCGAATATTTGTTCGTTTGGGATAAATTTAGTGAACTTATGGCCGAAAACTATCAAATAGCATTTTTATCCATCAATAAACACATTGCATACCAAATGAGTTGAATCCCCGACAATGATTTTTCTGACCCATGACCCGGGGTTCATGCCCCAAAAGTGGCTCATGACCATGAACCCCGGGTCATGGTCCCAAATGGACATGAAAAGTCATGTTCGAGAAACTTCAATTGCTATACGCCGATGTCTTGCCTAGCCCCCAAGAAAATTTTCACCACCGGAAATACCGTAATCCAAAGCTCCGTAATCGAGCACTGATTATTTATAAGAAAAAAATGACTTTAAGAGACCGGCTCTGAGAAAATTCACCATTTTGGCAGTTCTCCGGACATCGCTCCAGGATTTTCGATTCTGATCTCCATTTCCATAGGGCCTGGGTGGTCTTTGACCTTGTTTACAAAAATGATGATGTCACCTCCCGTATTGCGAAATGCTGCGCAAAAGCTGCGGGTAAGTGTAAAGATGATGAAAATTCATAATTTCTGAACCGAATAAGTTAGAACCGAAATTCCTTTTGTAGTATGTTAGGCATGCCCAGAGTGCACCACAGCACCATTGGGATCGAAATTTGTTCGGTTCTAGTTGTGACTTTTAGACTCAGATTCTCACATTTTTCGATTTCTTAGTATCACAGAGCAATTTGGGCCCAGACAAAGTAGGTATGTGGACATGCCCCACTGCCTCCTGCATCGATCCCCCCTCATATGGAGAGGATTGGAGAAGGAAGTTTTTTGAAAAGTTGAATTTAATGTTTGAAAGTCACTTCAGGCTGATTTTTCAAGGCTTTTCCCACTTATTGCCAATATTGATCGAACCAATTTCCACTCAAATAATATTACAACACCCTCTTGTGAAT
>LS487873.1:899941-913689 GCA_900490705.1 Pristionchus arcanus
TCGAAATCGATTCCTATGGTAATAAATATTCACAAAAGGGTGTTGTAATATTATTTGAGTGGAAATTGGTTCGATCAATATTGGCAATAAGTGGGAAAAGCCTTGAAAAATCAGCCTTGAAGTGACTTTCAACCATTAAATTCAACTTTTCAAAAAACTTCCTTCTCCAATCCTCTCCATATGAGGGGGGATCGATGCAGGAGGCAGTGGGGTATGTCCACATACCTACTTTGTCTGGGCCCAAATTGCTCTGTGATACTAAGAAATCGAAAAATGTGAGAATCTGAGTCTAAAAGTCACAACTAGAACCGAACAAATTTCGATCCCAATGGTGCTGTGGTGCACTCTGGGCATGCCTAACATACTGCAAAAGGAATTTTGGTTCTAACTTATTCGGTTCAGAAATTATGAATTTTCATCATCTTTACACTTACCCGCAGCTTTTGCGCCGCATTTCGCAATACGGGAGGTGACATCATCATTTTTGTAAACAAGGTCAAAGACCACCCAGGCCCTATGGAAATGGAGATCAGAATCGAAAATCCTGGATCGATGTCCGGGGGGTGGTAACTTTTCTCAGATCCGGTCTCTTAATTGTATGTCCATTTGGGACCATGACCCGGGGTTCATGGTCACGAGCCACTTTTGGGGCATGAACCCCGGGTCATGGGTCAGAAAAATCATTGTCGGGGATTCAACTCATTTGGTATGCAATGTGCTTATTGATGGATAAAATTGCTATTTGATAGTTTTCGGCCATAAGTTCACTAAATTTATCCCGAACGAACAAATATTAGACTCTCAGCTCCGCACTTTTGAGCCTTCGGCAAGCAAAAAAGCAAAATATAGGTCAAAAATTTTTTCTGAAAAAATGTTCCAAGGGGTAGTTTTTCACGAGGAATCGAATGAAAATATCCACAAGTGCCACTTAGAACAAAAATTTCTCAGGACAGACAGTTTTATGGAAAAAATCATGCATAACTCTGTTATATGAAAAAGTAGCCATTCAATTTTTTTGCAAAAATGTCGATTTTTCATTCTTTGAAAGAATTTATACTTCATGGGATCATTGGAAGCACCGTTCAAAGAATCGTATGGGCACCCTCGCACTGTGGAGGTTTCTATAGCAAATTCAGCTTAAGAGATACGACTTTTTGAGGTCGATTTTCAGAATCTACGTCAAAAGTTACCCCTAGGGCATTTTTTTCAGAATTTATTATTTTTCCTTATACGGACGTATGTGAGTCCTCTCAGATAGTGTCTCATAAGTTGATTTTCTCGAAGGGGGAATGCGGTAAAATTCTGAAATTTTGGGATCTGATTCCTCTCGTCATTCCGGTCCGATCTATGTATGTGGTCAAATTTGCACGTGGCCCATTCATGAGTTCAATATTTAAAAACTTATTTTATAAATTTCAAAAAAATAAAGTAAACAGACGTGTTCACCATGAAATTCTACACAGGCAAAAATTTTCAATTAATTTTAGCTTTCAAAGTAAAAGAGATATTGCAAAAAACAGATTTCGACGTGACGTCGTCTGGAGCCAACGAGGGCACAAAATGAAAAATCACTATGCTCATCGTCATCAGCACCCTCAAGAACCCCAAATCCGAGAGTTTCAGAGAATCGACATTTTTGAGCTGTGCCAGACCCAGCCTGATCTGCTCGACTCTTTCGCAAACGGCTTCATATTACATTCATCCCACAACAAAAACAATGTGTCCTGCTGTCCTTAACAATGAAATTTCATCATTTTCATACTTCAATGGACACCCCCGCTTGCCATAGGAGGCCCTTTCTATACGCTTTCAGATCCGAAATTCTATTATTAAATATTGCCACTTTCAGCGTCAACACCATCCCGTACGGATTCAACTTCGGTTGCACTAAGGTGAAACCGTTTTGCGTGTCGATTAGAGTTCAAAATATGGGAAAAGTCTCTTCGTTTTTCGAGTTTTCTCGTCTGTCTGAACGAGAGAGATGACGAGACGATGAATCATAGCCAGTATTTGCAGAACCTAACGATTGACTGGACGCCGCCGGGCAGCGATGCCGACTTCTTCCTCGTGACCTTGGAGATACAGCCGAACCCATGCCAATGATACGATAAATCTATGCATTCTGCCGTCTTTTTTCTATAAATTTTCATCTACCTATAAATCCACATAAGGACACATAATCCACATAACATACATACATAACATACATAACACATAACATACACATAATCCACACATATATAAATCCAACCTATATAAGGAATATCCACAAATTCAATTGCGCTCTGTGGTATAAAAGGCGTTTGAAAAATGAGTTTTCCTATACCTGTCTGTTTGAGGTGCATTCATTCCGAAAGAGAATAGCATGTATATTACAAGAAAAACTTGAATCACCTTCAAATGAGTTTTTTATCGTGATATCGTGAGAATTATGACTTCCGGGGGAATAGGCATCTATGCCTGCTCAATTAGCTTGTTTCAATGAATACACGTACGGCATTTAAGGGAAAACTTTGTTTCCAGGGTTCTATTAAAAACGGCAAGGAATATAATACAACGTTTTTAGATATTTTCCGTGTTGATATTATTCGATCAACTAGAAACTAGAGCGCTATTTTGATTGCTTGTCGTTCACACTTGTCATTTTCATAATAGTTGATCAACTCCAACGATATTGTTCACGAGCAGAGTATAAATCCACTCATTCTTCATAGCACGCGTCAAGTACAGTGAGTGATAGAGCAATGATCTCGAACAATTCCCTACACTCTCCTACACTCTCGCTCGCTCGAAGATAGCGAGGACCGATCTCGCGTTGTTCCATTGATGCTTTGATACACGCCTCGTGACTCGATCCACTCCCAATCATGATGTGCGGACTCTCATTCACTAAGAGTACGTGGGGAGATCGATATGATGCTCCAGTGAATCAAGAATTATAAATTATTATAAATTATGATCGAATTGGTTTCAATCCGCTCCGAAAAAAGAATAAATTTGGCGTGGTAAATTTCAATTTATATGCCTCCCATCTCTCTCGCTATATTTCAATGTTCCTGGCTAGTATCCCAATGTTCTTCGATTGCATTCTCACCCCTCCCTTTACTACAGAGCTCAATTTCCTCCCGGAGAAAATGTACCGAACTTGGCACAATCGGTGTTGTTTCGATGATCAACTGGGTTTTTGTTCGAATTATTTCGCCTAATCTCCATGCTTGATGCGGCTGTACTCTACCTTGGACCTTGTGCCTTGGGAAACGTCATCCGCGGTAATCCCGGGGCTAATAAATGTATAAATACGTCGATATTACTCTCCGTGTCGGTCGCTTGCTCAATTCTCAATGATCGTAAGCCGAATTCTCAGGCTCTTGCTGCTTGCGAGCATCGCAGGTTTGATAAACTGTCGAATGTCATCTTCAGTGAATAATCAATTCAGAAGCTCGAGTGGACTTTTACGGAGGACAGATATTTGATGAGTACGACTTCAAAGGACAAGCCAGCGTGAGTTTTCCGCTACGGATTTGGGATTGCAAATGAAGGATAACTCTGATCATTCAGAGCACTCTCTTTCGCTGAATTGACCGGTGAGAGAGAATGCGAAATTGAGAGAGCGCGATAACTGCAGTTGCCATTCCTCCTCTTTGACTCATTGAATCACTTGAAAAACAAAAAAAATCAACGTGAAAGAGCGCGAAGGGCAAGAAGTTTTCATCTTACAGCTCAATCTGATTACTTTCAGCGTTAGTTTCTTATTTCTTTTGGTTATATATGAGGCGGTTTGCGTTAGGATCAACAAGTGTATGGAACAGGTAAAAAATCGAAAGGGCTCAAAAGTTGGCCCTAGGGGTTATTTTCGATGCTGAACAACCTGGTATTGCCGATTTCGCAATATGTCCCCTTTTCGCTCCAGGGGGGGGCACCCCTCATTATGACTGAAAATGCGTTTTTCGAGTTTTTCTCTTCAGAAACGAGTCAAAAACTCGTAAATTCTAAAAGTATATACCAGAATTTCGAGCTCTATCTCGTGGTTATGTTGAAATGTCATGATTGTTTTTCGTTTTCGAGAAAAAGACGATTTTCGACCCGATCGAGTGCGGGCAAAATACTTTGGGCAAGTGAGAGAGCATGTTTTTATGATCATTTTGCGCTATTTGGTTAGATATTTGACTGTCACAAAAGATGTTTTATATCGATTTTTGTGAATAGACGAAAAATAAAATTCTCTGAATACCCCCGTGTTGGTGCTCATTTTGAAGAGTACGTTGAGCTGATCATTTTTTGAGTAAAACTTTTTCATGAAAACTTTTTCTTAAGAAGTTACAGCTATCGAAACAGTTGTTATCGGACATCTCGTGAAAAAGGAGAATTTGAGCGATTGTAACATCATAAGGAAACGTTTTCATGAAAAAGTCCAACACAAAAAATGATCAGCTCAACGTACTCTTCAAAATGAGCACCAACACGGGGGTATTCAGAGAATTTTATTTTTCGTCTATTCACAAAAATCGATATAAAACATCTTTTGTGACAGTCAAATATCTAACCAAATAGCGCAAAATGATCATAAAAACATGCTCTCTCACTTGCCCAAAGGATTTTGCCCGCACTCGATCGGGTCAAAAATCGTATTTTTCTCGAAAACGAAAAACAATCATCACTAGGGATAGCAAACATAGTAGCAGTAGTAGTAGTAGTACTAGTATATCGCGCCTGATCTTATCAACAATCTTCTCATTCAAATGCCGAACGGATTCATCAGGTAGTCTACTCTAGCTGCACTAGGGATAGCAAACATAGTAGCAGTAGTAGTAGTAGTACTAGTATATCGCGCCTGATCTTATCAACAATCTTCTCATTCAAATGCCGAACGGATTCATCAGGTAGTCTACTCTAGCTGCACTAGGGATAGCAAACATAGTAGCAGTAGTAGTAGTAGTACTAGTATATCGCGCCTGATCTTATCAACAATCTTCTCATTCAAATGCCGAACGGATTCATCAGGTAGTCTACTCTAGCTGCACTAGGGATAGCAAACATAGTAGCAGTAGTAGTAGTAGTACTAGTATATCGCGCCTGATCTTATCAACAATCTTCTCATTCAAATGCCGAACGGATTCATCAGGTAGTCTACTCTAGCTGCACTAGGGATAGCAAACATAGTAGCAGTAGTAGTAGTAGTACTAGTATATCGCGCCTGATCTTATCAACAATCTTCTCATTCAAATGCCGAACGGATTCGTCAGGTGGACACTTTCGGGTTACTCTCGTTTGAAACACTAGCGATGACAATGAACAAAAACTACTAATACGGGGGGGGGGGCGCTCTCTTACCGCTGTGATCACAAGAAGCCCCAATAACCAGCATTCCTCGTCCTTCTTGATCGCCAGTGATCTCCGCAGGGCCTTCATTAACAGCGCTATACCGAATGAGAACTTTACGACCTGACAACGAGATGACGAATGAGACAACTGTTATGTAAGAGAACAAACATATTGCGAAATAGTTCTCATTCGACATAGTGCCTCATTAACTCTACAAATTACATCACCCATCTTCGCAGCTCCAAATTTTTTCAGTGTTGCCGAAATCACCAAGCGTATCGACCAAACTACAAAAGAGAAGTCACCGCTGCTTATCTACGTACGTTTTTGTGGGGTTGCATTTAGCGCTAGGGGATGCCTGGTGAACAAAGCAGTTCCTCGCTCTTTGCAGTCCGTCCGCGAGCTCAAAATCGTTAACGGGAACGCGAATGCTAACGCCGGCCCGGTCGTGCTGTACGTCGTCGCGGGAAGTCATGATGGTCAGATTTTTCCCATTTTGACATTTAATGGGATATTTTCGTTACTGGTATGGCTTCAAATAGGGTTGGCTAAACGACAGCGATATTACGGGCTCGCTACGAGTGAGAGAGCGTAGCCTCGTTTGGCCAATCCTAGTTTCAAATAACCCATTGCTTAGAGGTGGTCGAGTGTTGTCACGCCATGAAGGTCGGCTTCTTTCTAATTTTTACCTACCTCTGTGGTATCTCTGTCGTTGCTCCAATAACTTTTAAATCACAAATAGTTTACTACGTACCAGCAACGTTGATACGTCTTCGTGCCACTATATTTCGCATAACAGAATGCCTAGAGATTGCAAACACCTTGCAGGTCGAGTGTTCGAGGCGGAAGGCTTGGATTTTGCCATCACTCAGCCAGGGTACCTGACGGTGATGAGCGCGCAACCGTTCACGGTCAGGCAAGACGATGATCCAGCGGTGAGTTTTCGCGCTGGGTTAGGAATGCCCATAATGGCGAACCCGAACTATATTTGTATCCATCTCAAAACCCGAAACGCATACAACACACATAATGCAATATTATCATTATCGTTTTCTTAGCGCTGATTAGGATGGACTGAGCACACTGAATCTGAGTGCCTTCTAAGTAGAGATAGCGCGAGAAGAGGGAACTGAGAAAACATCGCAGATTCATCCCTATGCCGAGAATCATTTATTCACTCACCGAATCGCATCAGTCTATCACTCTCAGGCGCTAGGCCCCGAGCGCGTGACACTTACCGGATTCGATGGAATGTACGACCTGGACTGCCCGGATATGTACCACAGGAAGTGAGTATATATTTTTGAAGCTTCAAATTGTATCCATCAGTATACTTTGGACCTTAATTTCATCCTTCTTATCCTTTTTTTTTGCTCAAACAATCGCTTATCCGGCTTGGAGATGGAGGTTAATGGACCCGTTATCACTTTTGTCTGGGACAAAGGATTCCCCCTGCCGCATCTCACCGCTACGATTGGGATCAGTGAGTTTCATGCACATCTATTGAACATATAAAACGGTCTAAAACCAAGTGTTCCAATCCGGAAAGGCCTTCATCGATTTAAGAGTTCAAGAATCTTCAACCATTGCATAAAAAAAATTTTTTCCTTGCATTCTTGCGGTTCAATCTCTAAACCATGAGAAAAATAACAAAAAATTTTTTTTAATGCAATGGTTGAAGATTCTTGAACTCTTAAAGGAGGCGCACCACGAACCGCGCGGGCGACTATGCAAAGTGAGGAATGAGAGGGCGCGCTCTCCTCATTTTGCATACTCTCTCGCTCGTTGCCGGATCTTCAGGGTCATTTGGAACGCAGCCAAATGCTTATAACTCGGTTTAAAATGGATGTACGACTTCCAAACTTCGGGGATTTAATATCGTTCTAGATTCCAATCGGATCATGATCTCAAAAACATCAACTAATTTTTCATGATACGCCTCCTTTAAATCGATGAAGGTTTTTCCGGATTGGAACACTTGGTTTTAGACCGTTTTATATTTTTGAAAAATTTCCACGTGTCTGCTTGTTTGCAATATGAGTTCAGCCAGCAAGCAGCTGCAGATGCACAAATCCAGCTTCGTCGGCTCTCCCGGAGCGCATGGGTGCAGAAATAAAACGGTAAGAGCTCGTCACTTCACTTGTTAACGCAAAAAAAATGTTCTGCAGCTCTACCGATCGAGTCTCTACGATCTAAAGTCGAAAGTGCACGCGGAAATAACGGCCGATAGGTGAGCGCTGGACTGCACATTAATTTACTTGAGGGGGCTCTGGATTAGGCAAGAGCCTGTCCTCGAAAGTAGGGGGGGGGTGCGAATTCTAGCGTACGGCGATTTGCAGTATTTCAACTGTTGGCGGACGTGCGGTGGCAGACGCGGAGACGCTCGCTCAGCTATCGCTCAAACTCGCAGACGGAACTTTCATTATACAGTTGGTATTCCGTAAACAATTTCTTGCGTGATCCTCCTTCATCTTGCCACATTTCTTGGCTGGTTTTGCAAAAACAGCACAATACATACACCTCTTGCAGTCCCCACGAGATTCCGATCGGATTCAGCTTCGGCTGCACTAGGGTGAGAAACCACTTTTGGTCCTTGTGATAAAAAAGTAAACTGTTTCGTAGAAACTATCTTCCAGGACACAAGTGACTTGATTCAGGTTACGATTTTAGCCATCTTTAGTAAGTGTTTTTGCAGCGATGGACGGTTGACTGGAAGCCGCCGGGCAACGATGCCGACTTCTTCCTCGTGACCTGGGAGATACAGCCAAACCAGTGAATGCATCGCAAACCGAACCAGATTCCAATCACAACACGATAAATATACAGACATTTCCAATGAATTTGTATCAAAATAAACGGAACAAGGGGAAATAAAAAGAAAATATATATGAAAACATACACCATATATCCGACGCCATGTGTTATTCCATCGTGAACGGGTGCAAGTTAATAGATCCATTATATTGATGGTTGAAATTGATCTAGAGCTCAAGCTCACTGTCTTTCACTGTCTTGTCTTTGGATTGGAAAGTAGAAACCTTACTACGCACTGCGCAAGTCGATGAGTCATGCAACGCTTCGTGAGGAAATTGGCAGGTGCACTCGCGGGTGAAAAAAATCCATGGCAACTAACTCAACGCACTCTTTTCGTATTTATACTTCAAAACAATCTTAATCGATGGCTTCTATGTTCCATCCTGTCGGCGGAAAAGCGACTGGTGTGGTTTGGTTTGAGTGAATATGCATTTGTTTTCTAAATTTTCGATATCCGCTCAAAATTAATTTGAAATCGTTCAGCCATTTGATCGGTATCATTGACATTGTTCTAATGATATTGACGCAACGTCGCAACGATATCATTCGCTGTGTATATGTGCAAATTTAAGAAGGAAATGAGTAAGGTAACGGCACAGCTGATCTTTATTTATTTTTAATTATTTTTTTTTGCAGAATCCACCCTTTCAAGAACAACAACCAACAAGTGATCGCAACGATGCTACCAAAAGAACGGATTTGCAATTCACCAGCTCGTGAACACACCAATATTAAGCCTATTTGTATGCATTTGTATGCATTTGTAAATTTTATATTTTGTTTGATGCATCTAGGAGTTCTAGTGGCCACTGAATAAAGTGAAGTTATCCCTTTTATCAAGCGAATTGCGATTCCATCTAGGCCCTTGTCATTTTGTGTTCGATGAGCCCTATTTTGTCGTCTCTACCTAGTGACGTTTCACAACTTGGGTTTTGCGGGGGCGACCACGACCGAGATACAAATCCGGGAGAGGATAGTGATTGTATATCCAACATTGACTAGTAGTGACTACGCACTCGATATAATGTGAACTTTTTAAATTTTTGTCTGCTCGCTTTCTGGTTTGTGCATCACGCTCATAGTAAAGAGCAACGAATAAGGGAAGAAACGGCTGGGAGACCTGGATGAAAATGGCTCTCAAATGAGCATGAGATCTCATACATTTCCGAGGAACATTGTGGCTCGTTGTCAAGGTTTCGTGTCAAACGATCGTACACCACGATATATTCTCGGCCGTCTGGGTGAAAGTTCCAGGTGCAAAATTTGAACAAAACTAATTCCCTGACCACAGACATGTGCTACCAGTCTCGAAGTCTCCCATGAATCGACTAGTGCTTGCGGTTTTCAACATCGTTTCCTTGTTTAGCAAATACGGAGAATCCCAGTCGAATTCAACGAGTTTCATGTAAGTATTTAAAATCTAAAAAAATGCAATCCTGTTTTATAAATTCAGATTCGTGATCATTCCTATTTTCTCAATTATGCTGTTGCTGATGATAATCGCTGGAATTGCATTCTCAATTTTCCATTACAATCGCAAGAGGAAGGTAATGAATATAGAGATAATTGTAATTTCTAATAATATTTTCAAAGAAGCGACCGTCAGTGCAAAAAGTTCAAGAGTTGGGAGAAGGCAAGGTCGTGTCTAATTTGCTTAAAATTGGATTCGCTGATCTTTGCGCTCCACCGCCACCGCCTACTCTTCAACCTAACCGAGAGGTAGTGCAAACTCGACCCAAAACGACACTGCATTTCCAAGCAAATATCACCAATAATCAGCTGTAATATCCCGTATATCAACCACTGAATACCTCAAAAACCCAACCGCTAGGATTTGTTAACGAGTCATCAATTATATTTCCGTATCGATTTTCTTAGCGGACCTTATTTTCTTTTTTTTTAATAAAGTTTAACCGACTTGTCATGCAATCTTAGATTGTACCAATGTATTTCCTTTTATTAAAATAACATTTGATAAAATGAATCTTCATGTGGGCACTCAAAAAGGATACGAATATGCTTTTCTCAACCCAATATTTTTCCAAGATTCACCGTCGACGGCACGGTTCGGAGTTCGACTCTTCGAAGCCAAAAAAATCTTGAAGGAAACATGTTGATGTGTACCTATTGGCTGCACCCAAACTTTCGCCACATAGGAGCGAACATGAAATTGCGATAGGCAGGTGCACTGAGCACGAGAATAGCATTGTGTGCAACCGAGTGAAACTCCAAGACAAGAATTTACGCAAAAATTGTTTCTGAGAAAGTGTAGTTGTCGATTGAAATGGGGATTTCTTACCGAAGTTGAACAATTTTGCAATGATCGTTTCAAAAAAGCAAAGCAAGCTAAGAATCGAAAAGAGTCAACTAGCAATTGCCTGATTGCCCGCACCGTTTGCAGGCTTCTCTTTGATGTCTGCACTTTTCAGTCAGTTTTCGTAAACTTTGTCAATTCACCTGCTTACGGAACACGTGATATTTCGATAGCAACGATAATTGCAAAAATTGCTAATAAAAATATATATTTATTGCAAGACAAGACAGCAGTGAGTCACCGGACAGTGAACAAACACAAACAAATAATAATCATTCAACGGAAAATTTACTTATCTAGCACTGGTATGCGGCCAACGACCCTTATGTCATTTATGTAGAGTCATATGTTCTCAAATGAAAATCTAAACTTTTATTAGTTGCATCGCACCATCGACTGAACGGTTCTGAGCTCAACTCTCGACTGAATTACGACCTGAAATAATTTTTAAATTTAGCATAAATCTTAGTATTTACCGGTTTTCTGCACCCAAATTTTTGCAAGAGAGGAGCAACAGAAAATTGCGATAGGCAGGTGTACTCAGCACGAGAATTATATTGTGCGCAACCGAATGAAACGGCAGAATGAGAATTCCCGCGAAAATTGTTTCTGAAAAAGTGTAGTTATCGGTAGCAATGCGGTTTTCTCACCGAAGCTGAACAATTGCTGAAACAAAAGCCCGAAAATACATAATAGTCCAGGAATGGCAAAGAGCCAGAAGGGGATGCCGAGCTGAACTGAGTATTTGTTTAGATTTGAATGAATGTTGAATCACCTGAATCGTGAGCACAACAAGTGATTGCTTGATAGCCCGAACTGTTAGGCGGCTTCGCTTAGATGTCTGAAATTTTCGGGCAATTTAAATCAATTTTCTTAATTTTTTCACCTGCTTACTGAGCGCGTAGAACATGTGAAGAAAAACGGCGATTGCAAAGAGAATTGCAATTGTAATACCCTAGATCATTGTTTTACTAATTTTAATAATGATTAAAATAATTAAAATAATGGTATCACATTCTTACAACAGTAGCGCCAAACAGGACATCATGGACCGTTTCTGAGACCTCCATCGCAATATACGAACCCCGATCACGGATCCAAGTAATATTGCGGGCATCCTGAATAGATTTTCAATGAATTTTAGCCCACTTTCGCAATTGTCACCTTGTATAGTACCCGGTCGTATTCTGACGTGTCATCTCCTGATATCCCAAGTAGAATAGCAAGAAAAGGAAAAAGGATAGTTGACGCTCTTATCGCATTGTATATTTTCTGAAAATGGCATAAATGTGCGAATCCCGAAGGGGAAAAATACCTTATTCTTATTCTCCCTCACGATTGCTTGGTGTCGGAAAAGCGTAATCATAATGAACGATGCCCCTAACGAAGCGTAGAGGAATACAGTGATAGCCTGAAGAGGCCGACGTCGCAAACTATAGAAGATATTTTTCATTATTTACTCACGATTTCCATTATCATCGAAATTCCTGCATTAATTACTAGGCCAAGTCCGTAGCCAGCCATCGCCGGAAATATTGGGATAGGATGAAAAAGGACTTCCATGTTCAAATCGATCACCGTCAAAATTATCTGCTCATAGCGTTGTTGATAATTTCAAATAAAGGACGTGCGATTGAAGAATCCGTCATCTTCTCCCAGTCAAACGATTAATTATGCGGAGTGAAGAGATGGACTCTTCAGTCTGACAATCTTTGCACAAACCTGAATGTAGATGAGGTAGTTTCGAACGGCAGCCTGACTTGGCGGAGTCTTCACAATAAGCAGGTAAAGCGATAATACGTTGAGTGAGGCCGAGATACCCGACATTATGTGAGTGTACACAGTAACTCTGTGCTGCTTATCCAAGGAAAGGAAAATTACCATCAAAAGTGAGAGTAGAGATACTGAATTTTGGACTGCGTAAACTCCGATTCCTCCGTCAAAGCATCTGCTGGAGCAGTGCAGATGAAACAAGTCCGATTTTCCGAGAAACACCAGCCATGATTGGTGTCTATTTTGTCTATTTTGATACAGTGTTCCAATCGAGTTCATTGTTGTGCCACTGGCAGGAACATCTGCATTTATAATGTATGTGCAGATGTCAGTAGAGACTATTTGTTCCTCAATGTTCCGATGTTTGTGTCTATATAAAATTTAAAATTTTTTCAATAAATTGGAGTGTGCGAAGGCAGAAAATACTTGCGAAAGAGAAACTGATCTGAAACACTTTGTTGTTAAAACGCGGTCTGCGTAAGAACGTCGGAATTTGGAGAGGAGGTGGCACAGTACTTCAAAATGCTCCTATCGAGCTGAAATTTTTTGTGTGTACTCCCTAGGGGTGGGACACACTTCAGCCAAAAATTTGACCCCAAAAGTTGATCTTTGATCTTTGAGATCGAAAAATTTCATATTCATTTTAACCCCTCATGTGACATACCATTCGATAGAGCATCAAAAGTTATGTCTGGAGCCAACTTTTCGTGACCTTAGCACTTTTGGTTTTCAAAAAAATCGATAAAATGTCGAATTTTTGTGTTTTAATTTTGTTCGAAAATTTTTTTCGCGATGTTCCAATGGGCACCACCTCCTGGAAAGTTTTTCATACTAGGTAAAAATAGATGGAGAATTTTATAAAAATGATCCCGAAGTTGTACGAAGTTGTTTAAGTTGTTTAAGTTGTTTAAGCCGAAGTTGTTTAAAAACGCGTGTTTTTCCCTGCACAGAGATATCGATAAATTCACACAACGCAGTACCCCCATTTTCATACACACAGATCGATCCAGTTCCCCACAGAGAGATATCGATACAGCACCCCACAAGGAATGATTAATACAACAACTGGGACGGACGGATAAAATCAGTACCTCTATTTTCACACACACACACATATCGATCCAGTCCCACACACAGAGATATCGATACAGTACTTCCCAATTTCGCTCAACGCAGTACCTCCTTTTTCACATCCACAGACCGATCCAGTTTCCCACACAGAGATATCGATACAGTACTCCCCAATTTCACACAACGCAGTTCCCCCATTTTCATACACACAGATCGATCCAGTCCCACACAGAGATATCGATACAATACCCCCAATTCCACATATACACATGAATTCAGTAAATGGGACGGACGGATAAACTCAGTACCCCAATTTTCACACTCACAGACCAATCCACTTCCCACACACAGATATCAATACAATACCCCCAATTTCACATACACACATGAATTCAGTAAATGGGACGGACGGATAAACTCAGTACCCCAATTTTCACACTCACAGACCGATCCA